>MDKI01184536.1:0-26623 GCA_005239505.1 Nicotiana paniculata | reverse complement strand
AAAAAATTTCTTATAGGATCACTTCAGAGTTGACATGGAGGAATTCATACGCAGTCAGCCACCAAATGAGTCGGGCGAGCCAATCCATATTTCGGAGGAGGATGCAGAAAGACTATGGATGCAGGTGGCTGGCGGTGCAAAATATGGGAAGGTATACGGGCTTCCTAATAAGAAGTTCCACCGCTATCACTGTGGAATGCAAGGAATAGGAACTTCCTCGCAAGTCGAGCAACTTGATGGGGAGAGCCTCTCCACTATGCGGGAGACTGTGACAAAGCTCACAAGCGAGCTAGAAGCATCCAAGGAACGAGAAAGGCTTAGAGATGCTCAGTACGTTAGCATGCAAGCTCAGTACCAAGGCATGCAAGCTCAGTACGAAGGTATGCAAGCTCAGCTTAAATCTCTCCTAGCTTCTGGAGCTTTTCCGATTCCCCGGTCTCGCGAGCCATCACCAGAGGCTCAACTTGAACGTGAGCGTTCCTTCCGTCCTCCCCGTGTTAGTTCCTCCCGTCCTCCCCGTGATCGTTCTTCTCGTCCACCACGAAATGACCCTTCTCATTACCGTCTTGATAATGAAGATTCATCAGACGGTGATGATAATGATATATAATGAAACAGTCATTGAGTACTTTTATATACTTTGAACTAGACAATAGAACTTTCGTCCGTTTTGGAACGGGCTTGTAATAAGTGTTAACTTAGTTTTGTTAGTTAAATGTGTTAGTCCTATTGAACTTTATACGTTGTTGGTTTTAATGTTGGTTTTAATATTGGTTTTAATGTTGTTGTTGTTGTGTTGTTAGTTCGTATTGTTGTTGTGTTAGTATTGTTGTTGTTGTTATTGTTGTAATAGGATTTGGTATGTTGGCAGGTGGTGTGGCTGCCAAAATAGGCAGTTTCTGCCAAAATAAAACCCAGAAAAGCGACCAAAGTTGGTCGCTACTAAACCCAGATTTCCAGATAGCGACCAAAGGTGGTCGCTAACTAACCCAGATTTCCAGAATAGAGACCAATTTTGGTCGCTATGTTATTAAAAAAAATATTTTTTCTGGAAATTAGCGACCAATTGTGGTCGCTTCCGTTTAAAACAAATTAAATAAATTAGTAAAAAATTATTTTTTCTAGAAATTAACGACCAATTGTGGTCGCTTCCGTTTAAAACAAATTAAAATTAATAAAAAGCGACCAACTGTGGTCGCTATTTTCCAGATTTTAAAATATTATATTTTATTTACAGACCAAAGTTGGTCGCTATATTTTGTCTAATAATAAATAAATAACGTAATTTAAAAATAGAGACCAAATTTGGTCGCTAAATTTATATTATTAAAATACTATAGCGACCAAAGTTGGTCTCTTTTTTTGATACCCGGAATATTTGGTCAATTTAACATAGAGACCAAAGTTGGTCGCTAAAGGGACCAGCAAAATAGCGACCAAGCCTGTTTGGACGCATTTTGGTCGCTTTTCACTGTTTAGGGACCAACTTTGATCGCCTTTTGTGATCATTTTTTCCTGCATTTTTAGTAGTGTATGAATGAGAAGAAAAGCATAGTACCATCTATAGGATCCCCAACTACAACCCCTATATATAGATCTCAAATAGTCTCAATCCTATAAGAGAAAAGTTTCCCAATCTGACAAGGACAATAGCTTTTCCTTTCCCGAATCTATTAGGACAATGAGTTTTCCTAAGCCTATAGGGATTATGGGTTTCCTAAAAATATAAGGAAATATTTCAAGCCACAAATAACAAATCTTCCCTTTGGCTTGAATTCTCTTCATCAACAGGAACAACGTCTCTCTACCTTGACCTCAGTCCTCGCAAGGGCTCTATCCATCGCCGCACACATCAACCAAGTCTAGGCAACACCTAAATTTGTTAAGGGACTCAATCTTTTCAGCCATAGCACTAATCCGTCAATTTGGTTCTGTACTCTAAATAGCTTTTGAGTAGCTATAACACCCAAATGCATCAACGGTCTCTGCAACTGCCAAAGAAAATCCCATAGGATTCGTATATCCAAGAAGATTCCCATAAACTACGTTTGCAAACCTTTGCGGTTGGTTGATCACTCTTTTCTCTTTCCCTGTTGCAATGCTATATGGTTGTTGTTGCGCAAGTTCATGAACATTATCATCTTGATCAATATTTTGCACCTCCTCCACTTCCTCTACTTTAGAGTTACCGGGCTGAGCTAGTGGAGATTCAATTTCTAGCTCTATGCGGGGTCACTGACACTACGATCTGTTTCTGCTATTGCCTTCTCTCTTTGACTGTCCAGTGAGGCAGATTCATTGAACGTTACATCCCTACTGATAATTAGCCGTCTTTTGATCTATGCACCACAACCTATAACCTTTCACTCCAGTTGCATACCTTAGAAATATGCACTTCTTTGCCCTCGGCTGAAGTTTTCCATCCCTCACTTGAGCATAAACAGGACAACCAAATATCCTTAAATTTAAATAATCAGCAGGCGAACCGACCATACCTTAAAAGGAGTTTTGAACTCAATAGGTGGGGATGGAGATATGTTGACCAAATAACAAGCTGTATTGATTGCTTCAGCCCAAAAAGCTTTGCTAACACATGAATGTGAAAGCATAATTCGTGCCCTATCACAAAGTGTTCTGTTCATACATTCTGCAATACCATTTTGTTGTGGTGTTTCGACACAAGTGTGGTGTCTAACTATGCCCTCTCTGCTGCAGAAATTATCGAACTCAGAATAGCAAAATTCCAACCCATTCGAAGACGCTTAACTTTTCTTTCCGTCTGCCTCTTAACCATCATCTTCCATTTAACAAATATCGAAAATGCCTCATCTTTTGTTTTCAGAAAATACACCCACACCATCCTTGAGTAATCATCAACAAAAGTCATAAAATACCTAGCCTCACTCTTGGAGGGAACTCTGTTTTGACCCCACAAGTCAGAGTGTATATAATCTAACTTGTCTTTAGTCTTGTGCTCGGCCTTCTTGCTGAACTTTTCCCTTGTCTATTTACCAAACACACAATGCTCACAAAAATTCAAAACTTGATTTTTGTACCCATTCAGCAAATTCTTCTTACTCAACAAAGACAATCCATTATCACTTATATGGCCAAGTCGCAAGTGCCACAACTGAGACTGATTCAAATCACTTTTCCCAGAAGCTACAACAACTTCCCCTTCAACTATACTGGCCTGAAGATGATACAATTTAGAATGCAGTTTACCCTTCATGAGTACCATAGAGCCGTTACACACCTTAAGTATTCCATTCTCTGAGTGAAATTTATACTCTTGATCATCCAAAGTCGAAAGAGAAATCAAATTTCTCTTTATTCGAGGAACATGCCAACACTCAATGTTTCTGATAATTCCGTCAAACATTCTCAATTTGATGTTACCAACCCCCTCTACTGGTAATGGATTATCATCTCCCATGTAGACAGTCCCACTTATTTTCTTGTAAGTTGCAAACCAATTATTGTGTGGACACGTGTGGAAAGTAGCACCAGAATCAAGAACCCAAGAATTCTGCCCATGACTAGAACTCACAGCACAGACTTCCCCTACATATTCACTATCATCAAAATTATTGCTAGTGTCAACAATATTTGCTGAATTATCTATTTTTTGCTTCCCTCTTTTCTCCTTTAGCTTAGGACAATCTCTCTTGTATTGACCTTGCATAAAAATGTTGCTTCCTTGCTCTAGACTTTGATCTGGTGGTTGACTTTTTCATGTTAAAGTGATTTTGTTGTGTTCTTCCTCTAATCACAAGACCCCCTCCCTCAATTCTGCTGTCTGAAAAGCTCTTATTCAACTCTTTAGATTTTAGTGCATTACTAACATCTTCTAGTGAAATGCTGTCTTTTCCATATAGCAGCGTATCGGCAAAAGTATCATAAGATGATGGTAAAGAACATAACACAATCAAGGCCTGATCCTCACTCTCAATTTTGATATCCACATTCTTCAAGTCCATTATAATTGAATTAAACTCATCAATGTGAGTTTTAACAGGTGTACGTTCGTTCATACTGAGATTGTATAACCTCTTTTTCAGGTAGAGGCGGTTTGTCAGCGATTTCTTAGAATCCAGATCATCCAGCTTCTTCCATGTCGTTGCTGCAGAATTTTCTTCAGCAATTTCCCGAAGAACGCTATCTGTAGCGTTCATGAAAATCACACTCAAAGCCCTCTTCTTCAGGTCTACCTTCTTTGTCTCTTTCATCTCTTCAGGAAAATCCTCATCAATTTCTTTCCATAATCCTTGTAACACCAGGGACGATTTTATCCTAATCTTCCATAGACTGAAGCTAGAACCCTCGTCAAATTTCTCTACTTCGTACTTTGTTGAAGATGATGAAGACATCTTAACCCTAGATTATATGTAGAAACCCGAACCTTGCTCTGATACCAATTGTTGCGGAATAGCGTGAGTTAACTAGCACACAATCGCACACAATACAAATAGAAAAAAAGAAACAACACAAGGATTTAACGAGGTTCGGCTAAGCCTAATCCTCGGGGCAAAATCAGAGAGAGTTTTCCACTATGAATGAGAAGAAAAGCACAGTACCATCTATAGGATCCCCAACTATAACCCCTATATATAGATCCCAAATAGTTTCAATCCTATAAGAGAAAAGTTTTTCAATCTGACAAGGACAATAGCTTTTCCATTCCCAAATCTAGTAGGACAATGAGTTTTCCTAAACCTATTATGAGTTTCCTAAAAATATAATGAAATAATTCAAGCCACAAATAACAACATCAATAAACTTGGAGTTGTCACATGTTAAGATAATATCGATGTAGACAAGGAGATACAAAAGAACAACATAATAATTGTATATAAATAAAGAGACATCTGTTTTTTGATGGAGAAAAGTCTATATGAGATAAGAAAATGGTGAAGCTTGTTGTACCAAGCCTTTGGGGCTTATTAAGATCATACAATGATCTGTGAAGCTTGCACACGTAATTGGGGACATGAGGATGAGCAAAACCTTTTGGTCGAAGGCGGATCTAGAGCATTGATTACGGGTTTTCGGGAACTCAATAACTTTTGCATAGATTCTGTTTTTATACTAAGAAATTCACTAAATATTTGTAAATATCTAACGGTGAACCCATATATTATTATTGCAGATTAATTTGAAATTACGGTAGGAACCCATAAGCATTAAATCCTGGATCCGCCTCTAGGTTGAACCACTACGTTGAACGTTTCATCGAAATCTTATCCTTCAACTTGGTGAAAGCCCTTCACCACAAGCCTGGGTTTGCACCTTTCAACAGCACCTACGGAGTTACGTTTGATCCAAAATACCCATTTGCATTCTAGCACATTTATAGACGGATTTGGAGGAACAGGCGACCATGTTTCATTTTTAAACAAGGTTGTCCTCTCGGCAGCGATGGCATCATTCCATTCTTTATATTTATTAGCTTTTGTGAAGCTCATGGGCTAAATTAATGGACATGGTAACTGAGGTGAGGTGAGCAGTGTTTGAGTAAGGGGGCATGTCACATGTGCATAGGTTGCATATGATGGGTACATTGCATGGGGTGTTGGGTCTTTTAGCTAAGATGAGAAGCTTCAGTAGAGAGTTGGACATCACTAGAGAGGTTGGGTTGAGGAATAAGAGGATACTTAGTAAAGTCAACCACTAAGGAGATGTCAAGAGGAGGATTGGAGGCAGTAACCTGAGTTGGGGACGACGTAGATAATGGTGAAGAGCTAGGATAGGGATTTGAAGATGGAGTAGAACCTGAGGATGGACTCGATGAAGTAGCAAGAAGGTTCCTGTTATGGAGATGTGGGAGCTGGATAAGGTGAGGTAGGAACTGGCATGAAAGGAGGACCTGTTTTAATTGTTGGCCCAACAGATATTTCACCAGGTGAATGGACAAATGATAGAGCCAGAAACCATGGGTGAGAAGTTGGTGGGATAGATGGGGGAGGACCGCGGATGGATCGAAAGGCAAATCGAACGGCACATGTTTGGCAATATAAACTCAACTAGATTTCTTATCTAGGCTGCGACAAGCATGCTGATGACAACTATAACCAAGGAACACACAAGGTGAACTCCTATAGTTAATTTTATGCTTATTGTAAGGCCTTAGATATGGAAAACAAAGACAACCAAACGCTTTAAGGAACATGTAAGCTGGAGGGCGATGATAGAGGACTTCAGATGGAGATTTTCCATGGTTTACAGGAGTGGGAAGTCCATTGATGAGGTAAACAACTTTCTCAAATGCAAAGTGCCAAAATTTTGAGGGTGTCGAGCTACGCGCCATTAAGTTTAAGTCAGTTTCAACAATATGGTGGTTTCCTCTCCACTCTACCTTAGCTTGTTGTTCGTGTATGTGGTGAGAGACAAGTCTATGTTGGATACCTAGATGAACACAAATAATGGATAGATAATTAAATTCTCCGCCTCCATCAATTTAAAGAGCCTTAACTTTATAGTCAAATTGTCTTTCGACAAGGACTCAAAATTGCTCAAAAATAGGAACAAAAATGAAGGATAAGTCCACATATACCTGAGTAATCATCAATAAAGACTAACAAATATGTATGACCATTGGAAGATAAAAATGGTGAGGGACCCCAAAGATCCGCAAAATTCAATTGTAAAACATGAGAACTTCTATTGATTATAGTAGAGAATGACAATTTTTCTGACTTGCCAAGTTGGCAAGCACTACAAAGACTATTTAACCTAGAACTAGAACTAGAAAGAGGTAACTTGTGCTTGGGAAGAACTTGATCAAGAGCTCTTTGATGTGGATGGACAAGGGCGAAGAGGCCAACAAGACGAGGATGGCTTGATTGCAACATTGGTTGAAGGAGATACTGATTTGTGACGATTGACTAGGAAGTTGTAAAGGCCATGTATACTCTATTCGGCAAGAAGGGGCATCTTGGTGACTATATCCTTGACAACAAAATGGAAAGAATGAAATTCAAAGAACACTTGAGGGAACATAAAGGACATTCATTCAACTGAAAGTACGATTAGAAGAACTAGAAAAGGAAGTGTTACTAGTATTATGGATAGCCCAACCCTAACCATTGCCAACATGAAGTTGGTCATGTCCCTCGTACTCCTCATACTGTGTGAAAGTAAAGAGATTTGGAGTGATATGGTGAGTAGCACCCGCATTTGGGAACCATTTCTACAACGTTGGAATGGGTGCTTGATAAGATATCTGAGTTGGGGGATTAATTGAGTGAGCATAGCACTAGAAATAGGTGGGATCTAGATGGTCTGAACTATTGCAGATCTGACAATGTTGCCTTCTTTCATACTGCCAGTTTTGACTATTGTTGAAGGGCATCTGGGAGTTGGAAAATCGACCACCCTTTCCCCCTCTCGTTATAGAGTTGTGACACCTACCTCTAGATAATGAGTTGGATGAGTCGCGTCAGAATTGTGAAACCTTTGGCTCAGGTTGGCAGTTGGAGGCTACGTTATATCGGATACTGGAGACGAATTAGCTAGGGTAGATATAAAGTTACCATGAACAAATTCATGATTCAATTTTAAACAATGATCTTCAGGATCAGAAGCAGGTTTAGGTCTAGCAGAATGGATATATATATATATATATATATATATATATATAGGGCGGCTTGTTGGTGATAGTTCATCAGATAAAAGCTTGGCTTTCTGAAGGAAATTGAGTGATTGTGAGATCATACTGCTTGAGATTTTGAAGCTGCATATGAATGTTTATAAAATTCTTGTGTTAGAAGGTGATGAAAGAGCAATCTCTATGGTATCCCATATCTGTTTTGAGGTGGTGAAACCTATCATAATTGGTAAGGTTTCCTAAAAAAATGAAGAAATTAAGAGACTCATAATTAGTTAGTTGATCTTGTTGGATCCATTTTGTGTGTTTGGGTTTGGTTGTGATTTTGCGTTTTCTTCAACTTGAAGAAAGCAGGTGGACCTATCATAATGTATGCTCTGATACCATGATAAGAATAGACTTTGTTCCATAAATGAAACCTGAAGGTTTTGGCCTCTAAGGTAGGGAAAGAATTGAGTGTTCCATAAAAGATAATTGACAGAGGTTATCTTTATAGAGATAAAGTGGTCAGAATGATTGAGAGAGTTTGCTTGTAGAAGAGGATGAAGATGCCATGGTAGGCTCTAATACCATGTTAATACTTTGATTAGAGATGACTCAATGTATGTTGAACATATATTTTTATTAATAATTAATGGATAAATTATATATGTCACGTACATGATATGATAGTTACAAGAGACAAGAACTACAAGATACACTTAAAGTCCTAAACATATTGTATTAGCGAAGAACTCTAATTGGAAAAGAATTAGGATACTCCTGCACTAACTACCACTAGTCACTAATTACAATCATCAACATCAATCACTACTGGCGATCGCCACTATCATCCATCACTATATATCGCTAACAACCACTATCAGTCATCAGTATATTAGCTACAATCAGACCTCTCTATAACAACATCCCTATATAATAGTCATTCACTATAAAAGTCAAGTTTTTCTTAGAACCGATTTTTTAAGTTATATTTTACCTCTCTATAACAGCTACCTATAACAACAAAATCCATATTTATAGTAGAACGATCTTTATAAAATTACCCCTCTATAACATCATATAAAATCTTTAAGATTACAAATAGTAATTCCAAAAATATGAGCACAACCTTATTCATTAAATAAAGTTTCTATCTTGCATAATATATAAGATTTGAATATTTTCACATGATATCTTTTTCATTGGACAAATTTCAAAAAATATTTAGAAAGAAAATTTAACTATTAAGCTCTTAGATTGTATTCAAAAGAAAGTTATTGAATACCTTTTGCCTGAAACTTTGGACACTAATATTCGCCAATTCAAGCGTTATATTGCTAGTAAGAGAATGAAATCTACGAAACAAGATCCAATTACAAAGTTCTTCCATCAATCTTGAAAGAATTTATTTTTCTAGGTAGCTTTAAAATGTCTGTGTAATGACCCAACCGATCATTTTGATCATTTGCATTCTGTTCAATTGTTTGAAGTCTTGAGTAGCTTCATATGATGTATTATGACCAATAAGAATCGTCGGTTTTGATTTTCAGGTGATTCATGATTGATTTGGAAGAATGAATCTCATGTTAGAAGCTTTAAGTTGGAAGAGTTGACCAAGTTTGACTTTTGTGTGTTTGACCTCAGATTGGAGTTTTGATGATTATTTTGGAGTACCTTATAAACACTGCCTAGGTATCCTCTTCGTGATTGAGGGACCAAGCGATCGCGAAGCACAAAATGCTCAGCTTCGAAGAATCTCTACGAGAACGCGGCCCCTGGCTCACGATCGCGATGAACATCTGCACAGAACAACGCGAACGCGGATGCTACAGCGCGAACGTGATGCTCAAGGGTGATGCCGTACCATTTTATTTACATTATCATGTGAGGATGAGAGTAAAAGCACGAAGGGTGATGTCGTACTATTGTTTGTATATTAGCATATGTTCATGGAACTAATGGTGTTTCCATGCAGTCAAGAACGAGAGACATGCATTATATGGTGACATCTTTTCCTTGTGTATACATTCATGCCTTTATCTTGAGTTGTTACTGTTGCACCTCTATTTCTATGTGACTTGTCGTTTTAATTTTGTCTTATCGTTGTTGTATTATTTTTTCCTTCTATCTATTTAACTTGTAAAGATCATGCTTTCCCTCTTGTTTATTATATCTACATCCAAGTCTTCTACCATGTTAGTTATTCATGCCTTCTATTTGTTTAGCTTATAAAGATCATACTTTTCCTTTTGTTTGTTATATCTACATCTAAGTCTTTTACTGTGTTAGTTATTCATGTCTTCTATTTAGTTAACTTATAAAGATCATGCTTTTCTTCTTCTTTGTTATATCTACATCTAAGCCTTCTACCATGTTAGTTAGTGAAATCCATGTTCTTGTATCTTAATTGTTGTCATTACTTTTATGCCTTCTACCTAGTCTGTTATCGTTGTCCATATGCACTGCCTTGTTGGTTATTACTACCTGTGTATCTCCCACGTTGTTGTTACTGTTATTGTAATTTCTTACACCTGGTTGGTAGTGTTATACGCATGTTCCGTGAGGATATGATAAATGCACGAAGGGTGTTGTCGTGCCATTTGCTTTGATATCTTGAGTTCATCTCTCACACTATGAAAGTTGGATTTACTACCGTGGTTTGATGATTATCGCTTTAAGGAAATGATTGGTTGTGAGAAATATTGATAGAAATTTCTTCTAGAAATCATGCACTGCTTCGCAAATTCGTTCTTGTACTATTCTATGTTATGTTTAGTATTTTTCCCATAGCTATTCTACTGCACATGTTATATTAGTGAGTATTTGTTAAATAAAAATCCTCGTCACTACTTCACCGAGGTTAGTCAAGATACTTACTAGGTATATGGGGTCGGTTGTACTCATACTATATTTCTGCACCTTGTGTGCGAATCTTGGAGCTGACGCTGATGTGCATGGTAGGAGCTGGCATTGAAGATGTATCTGGTTCCCGGGCATGACTACCATTTGTCCTTGGTAGTTTTAGATTTGAGTTTTACTTATGAATAATTCAAACAGGTATTGTATTTTTCATCATATCGGTTTTATAAATCTAAATCGTAGTCGTTCGTAACTTGTATTACCAGCCCATGGGAAGTTGTGTAAATTTCAATTAGTAAACTTATTGGTTTCATATTAATTTCAATAGAATTGTGTTAACTGTAATTGGCTTACTAGAGGTCAGGTGAGGTGCCATCACGACTAGGCAGATTTTGGATTGTGACAAGTTGGTATTAGATCACTAAGTTCGTAGGTTCTACGAGTCATGAGCAAGTGTCTAATAGAGTCGTCCGGATCGGTATGATGACGTCCATACCTATCCTCGAGAGGCTACAGGGCATCTAAGAAAATTTCTTCTTTCTTTCCTTATTTTACGACCTTGTTTCAACTTTAAACGTACGAGTTTGATTTTTCCTATTCGTTCATATGCAATGTTGTGCACTCGTATCAGCTATGCGCCTACATTTTGTGATGGTTCGGATGAAATATGAAGAGCTATGGATTCTTGATTATCATCACGATGTGATGTCTAGTCTTGGGAGCAAATGCAATGATAGATCTTTCAGACGTTCATTTGTGGTATGAAGCGGATTCTGGTATCTGGTTGGTAAGCACAGACTTAGGAAGACTGGCGAGTGGCCTAGGTTTTGTGATTATGGTGGGTTCATGGTAGTGTTGATTTGAGTACAGCCAGGGGTTATCTCTTGCGTGATGAGTTTGCATCTTGTGTTTCGTATGAGGTTTCCATTTGGTGGAATGCATATATTATTATTTCAGAGCATTATGGGGAAGTTTTCTTGACTATCGCAAGGATTGGGTGTGCGCTTGGTTGAGTATTCGGAGTGTTTTACAACCAATATTACTTGAGCTTATGAATTATTCAGCTGATTCGCAGTGCAGGATCGATGGATATATGAAGATATAGTACTATGGATTACCGATGATGTGTTCTATGGATTCGAGCTAAGTGGGGGAGTCTTCTATCGACGATCAAATTGCATGACCATGAGTTGTATCAGTTACATGATGGTGAGCTATAATCTCATGTTTTAGTCGATTATTACATTCCAATTTACTGCACTTCAGTTGAGTTTGAGCTTTAATCGCTAGTATTTTGCACTAATGATGTGTTTTATGCCTTGTAGGAGTGATTTTGAACTACGTAGATGTTATGGAATGAATTAAAGTGATTTGAAGCTTTGAAGTCTGACTAAAAGCCTAACAAATTAAGTCGGGATCGTGTTAGGGAATCAACAGATGATAGTGCAACGAAATGAAGAATCGAGCAGGCATATTGCGCACTGTCTAGTAAAATAAACATAACTATTCGATCCAAACTCTATTTGGGATCCACAAAATATTGTTAGAAAGCTAATTCAAAGGGATACAACTTGTATGTTTTACGTTGTTACAAATTCCAAATAGAACATGATGAAAAGTTCGCGGCAAATGTGTGGACGCATACTGACCGCGCATATGGGGCAGAAAGTGTGAAAAGTGCGCGGGCACACTTCCAGGCGCGCAGCCGCGCACGTCCTGTTCGAGAAAACTATCCTTTTTCGTGTAGGAGAAGGTGTATGTGTTTGGGCCCCACACTACTTGGTATATATACATGGAAAAACAGTATTTTTGGGACTTTTGACATAATTTAGACCTAAGGAGGCTAATGAGACGTTGGAGAAGGAAGAGCACAAGGAATCCATCATTCAATCCCAACTCAAGACAAGGGTTTGTTTTATGTTTTTCTTTAACTTAAACATTGTTATGATGAATTACTCCATATCTATGTAGTAGTTCTCTTTAGGATTTGATTAATTTGGTGTATTGATATTTGTTTGTGGATATTAACTCTAGTTTTGTGTATTGAATCAATTTGGATTTTTTAATCGTTTCATCTATATTTGCTTGTTCATGTAATCGAGAGAGGCATAATTTGTGATATTTTTGCATTCTATCTTGTTGGTTGAATTCATTAATTATTCTTAGTAATCGAAAGAGGCTAGTTGGTTGTTGATTAAACTAAGTTAGGAGGATAATCGAGAGAAGTTCTTCTAAAGATCAATCCACTATGAATTCTTGCATATCTTCACCGATATTATGGTAATTCATCTTATGAGGTTGAGACTTAATCAAGAGAGGAGTTTCTACTAAACAATTGAATTAATAATCAAGTGAATTCGAGAGACTCACTTGAACATTAGAAGTGGATTAACTAGAGTTAGATCCCAAATGTTTATCTTGCACCTATCCTATCAACCCTATTCTCCCCCATTGATATGTTTCCTTACTCGTTACTTGCGTCGAGTGTCATTAGTCAATAAATTAGTCTCTTAGATAATTTTAGTTTAATCACATAATTCTCAAGTTTTGATCATCTTGGATAGCAATCAAGTTATAAACTACGAAAATACTGTTTAACTCCAATCCCTGTGGATACGATATTATAAATTATTATATTCGACTAGCGAGCATAATTTTAGTATGTGTTCTAAGCTCGTCATAACATGCTAAGGGATTACTCGGTGGTTTCTTTGAATAGTCATGTGCTCGTGAAGCGCGGGTTGCTCGGTGCGTATTGGCTGTGTATTGAAGATCAAAGTAAGGTGAGTGGTTATCGAGAAGGTCCTGATAAGTTCCAGATCATATGTGGCATTTAAGAACTCCTGATTTTATGGATGAATAGGGCTTGTGATCAGTAGTGAATGGTGACCGCATTTGCGATATTTCTATGTCAAGAATGATTCTACATGGCAAAATTAGAGAGATGCAAGAAACGACTTCGGATTCGCAGAAGGTTCCCTTAGAGCGAGCATATCAGATTGAGTTACTTTTGGATTGGAAGTCTGTGTGATTCGGTTGAGTTAGAGAAGATCAATTATGATGACTTGATTATGTGTTATTGAGTTCCGAAGAATTCACCATGGTTACGACCACAACCCGGAGTTGATTTCTACAAGTATAGAAGATATATTGCATGTGGTGATTTTCTCTTGGATTAAGTTAAATGAAAGGTTCTCGGTTGATGAGGTGTTCAACTTGCTTGTGGTTCAGAGGCGATTATGAGATTTTTGTATTTTCACGAGTTAGCATGTTAGTGGCGGTGTGACGTGTGGGGTTGAAAGTTACGAGTTCATGGTTTCAGTTTATTTTTGATGGGAGGATATGAGTCCTTGATGACACAGACGATATCAGGTGTTTAAGAGAATGCTGACACTATTCTATGTCACCGGAGGAGAGTGCACATGTTGGCAGGTGCATTGTGTTTTGACTTGTGGGTGTTTTTCTGTAAGATGATGGAGTATGAGTGACGTATCATCCATTTGAGTAGCGATGTTGAGATCTGATATGGAGATTCTGGTATTCATGAGATTCAAAGACTGGATGCTCTCATAGACAGACTATTCCTGGGTTGCGAATTGTGAAGAAATGTTTAGAATTGGATAGTTGATGGTATGTGTTATGGAAATGTTACTATGGACTTTTGGAAGGTTATTTGATTATTTGGGAATGATCGAAATTTGGTTTGGGGATAATTTGTGAGCTTAATGAGAATGTGTATTCTATATCAGATCGGATTTGCTTGCTCTTGCGCAGGTGTTACCATAGGTATACATCGAGCGAAATGGATGTTATTCACGCCTTTGTCTATGTTATGTGTTTCTCTCTTATGCTATAACGGTTTTTGAGGGTCACATGATTATTTTCACGCATATTGTAATTTTGTTTAGGCCTTATGGCATTATGGGCGAGATGGCCCTCGTGATGTTGATTTGCTTATTGCACCACAGTTGTGTTTGTCTTTCTCAGTATTGTTTTATGTCTAATCATCTTCCCACAGTTATATTTGTGCACTCTATCATGCTTGATGTTGATGCACATGTGATTAGTGAGCCCGAGCATTATGGCTCGATGGGTACCCTTATGTGGCTTGTTATGATTGGATCTAGTTGCGCGCCGCAACGGCATAGTGATGGGATGTAACTCCTTATGCTTATTTCGTGTGTTTTGCTTTTACTTTGTTGAAAATAGTTCATAGGAAGATGTTAATACTACCTTTCCTGCTTAACTTTTGTAGTAGATTTCTTATCTAACTTTATTACTATTATCTACCATGTCTGAATTATTACTTGTTTGGTGTACGGAACCACATTGTGTGGGGCTCCATATGGTTTTTAGTGAGAGTTATCGGTTGTGCTGCTTGTATTGGATGAGATGAGGTTTCTAGATTTGCGATTTGCACTATTGTATTGGGATGAGGAACGTTTGGGAGAATGATACCATATTTCCGCTCAGAATTGGGCAATGGTCCTTGTCGGACGAGTGAGCCTCTTGACTTGCCGATCTGATAAGTGGTTATGAGTTTCCACGTGTTTCTTTCATCATCAACAATGTATGAAGGTTTTAAACGAGGTTTTATTTTGGTACCAGATTTGTTTTTGGGAAGCTATTGTGTTTAGAAGTTATTGTTGTGAGTATCTGAGTTATGTAGTATGTCATGTTATTACATCTTGGGTTATGGTTATGGCTTGGTATGGTTTATTCAGACTTATGTAGTGTATGAATGTGAGAATTCGGTCTTATAATTAATTCCGGATGTTGGAAACTGGGTTCCAAGGTTTAAGGATTAGGTTGAAAGAAGAATCTTCGGTTATGTTGAGTTGGAAAACTCATATGGATTGGGGTGACGTGTGAACACCCATGAGTATGTGTACGGTGAGCTCATGCAGTGATTTGATGGCTTTGGAATAACTCTTGGCACGTTTGAGGATAAACGTATGTTTAAGTGGGGGAGGATGTAATGACTCAGCCGGTCATTTGAGCATTTGCATTCCATTCAGCTGTTTGAAATCTTGAGTAGCTTCATATGATGTATTATGACTTGTGCGAATCACCGGTTTTGGTTTTCAGGTGATTCAGGATTCATTTTGAAGAATGAATCTCATGTTAGAAGCATTAAGTTGGAAGAGTTGACCTAGTTTGACTTTTTTGTATTTGACCCCAGATCAGAGTTTTGATGATTCCGTTAGGTCCAAATGGTGATTATGGACTTGGGCGTATGCCTAGATTTGCATCTAGATATTTTTAGAAGGTTTCCACACTATTTGTGAAAGTTGAAAATTTGAAGGTTTAGAGTGTTCATAAGTTTGACCAAGAGTCGACTTTGATGATATTGGGTTTGAATTGTTGTTACGGGAGTTGGAATATGTTCCTCATGTCATTTGGAACTTGTGTGAAAAATTAGAGGTCATTCCGAGTTGATTTGCTATGGTTCGTCATGAGTTTTAGAAGTTGAAAGTTCAAAAGTTCATTAAGTTGGATTTGAGGTGCGATTCGTGGTTTTGATGTTGTTATGTGTGACTTGAGTCCTCGAGTAGGTCTGTGTTATATTTTTGTACTTGTTGGTATGCTCAGACGGGTTCTCGAGGGGCTCGGATGAGTTTTGGACGTGGTTCGGATTATTTTAGATGGTTTTTGCATTGGTGGTTGCTTGTGTGTCTGCAGAGCACCGTGATCACGAAGCAGGGAACGCAATCGCATAGAGTAATTCTGAAGATGGGTATCTTCTTCTTCGTGTTCACGAATCCTTGACCGTGTTCGCGTAGGTTGCTGGAGCTTGAGCATCGCGTTCGCACTGGAGCGTTTGTGTTGGTCTGTGTAGATATTCATCGCGATCGTGAGCCTGGGGCCGGTTCGCGCAGAGATTCTTCGAGGATGTGCATTTTTTTGCTTCGTGATCGCGAAGCTGGTCCTGCGATCGCGAAGAGTATACTTGGCCAGTGTTTATAAGGTACTATATTTCGAAGGTTTCAGACATTTTATTATATTTTGAGCTAAGGATCTCAGATTTGGACGATTTTGGAGACGATTTTAACCACATTGATTGGGGTAAATAGTTTCTTCTCGGTTTTGATTATATTTCATGAATCTATCATCGATTTTGGCATTTGGATTATGAATTTTAAAGAGAAATTGAGGGTTTTTGTCTAAACTTTTCTGAAGTGGATTTTTAGTTTTGAACACTGATTCAAGTCGAATTCGAGTGAAATTAGTATGGTTGGACCCGTAATTGAATGGGTTGTCGGATTTTGTGAAATTTGTCGGGTTTTGAGGTGTGGGCCCGAGTTTGACTTTTTGGTTGACTTTGAGTATTTGATTAAAGATTCGACCTTTATCGTTTGGGTTTGCTTCCTATGGCATTATTTGATGATTTCAAGTTGCTTTTGGCTAGTTTCGAGCCGTTCAGAGGTCGATTAGAGCCGGAAGGCGCTTCTAGTGTATCGATTTGGTTTGTTTGAGGTAAGTGTCTTGCCTAACTTTGTTGGGAAGATTTTCCTACTATTTGATACTTTTTGCTACATAAGGGGGTGATGTATATATGAGGTGACGAGCGTATATGCATGTTCCAAGGTTAATCATGCTCGGGGGTAGATTATACGATTATTTATGCCTTGATGGAATATGTGACCTTCTTGCTTCATGTTTTACTTGACTTATAGATTAATATGAATATGAAGTTAAATGCAAGAAACCATGATTTAGCTTATTAAAACTTTATTAAAATTTGACGGATTTTTGTGAAACTA
The DNA here is from genome assembly GCA_005239505.1 of Nicotiana paniculata. Taxonomy (NCBI): domain Eukaryota; kingdom Viridiplantae; phylum Streptophyta; class Magnoliopsida; order Solanales; family Solanaceae; genus Nicotiana; species Nicotiana paniculata. The sequence goes on along the minus strand of MDKI01184536.1, from coordinate 9,412 downwards.
TTAAAGTGCTAAATTCGGTCATCACTATACTTAATTACAAATACATTGCTACAACCTTTATTCTTGATATATTGGATTTTATACTTGAGTTGAAGATCATCTTTTTTTTTTGGATGGCTGAGATAATTGAACAATGGGGTTCTTGAGGTCTGTTGAATTGTTATTGGCTTGAATACTGTGATTTATGTTCATTTGAATATTCGCTTAACCACTCTCCTTGATGTTATTCGTACTTTATACCTTGCTTGTTATTGATATACATGTGCTTGGTGAGGAAGAGTGTAGAGAACGAAGGGTGATGTCGTGCCATTTCATATACATTACCATGAGAGGAAGAGTGTAACACACAAAGAGTGATACCGTGCTATGTGAGTTAAGCACGAAGGGTGATGTTGTGCCATTTTATTTACATTATCATGTGAGAATGAGAGTAAAATAATGAAGGGTGATGTCATGCTATTATTTGTATATTAGCATGTGTTCATGGCACGAAGGGTGTTTTTATCCAGGCAAGGATGAGAGTCATGCATTGTATTATGATAGTTTTTCCTTCTGTATACATTTATGACTTTAACTTGAAATGTTACTGTTGCACCTATGTTTTCTATGTGATTTGTCATTTTATTCTGTCTTCATACTCTACCTCAATTGTTGATGTATTATTCATGCCTTCTAATTGCTTAACTTGTAAAGATCATGCTTTCCCTCTTGTTTGTTATATCTATATCCAAGTCTTCTACCATATTAGGTATTCATGCATTCTATTCGTTTAGCTTATAAAGATCATGATTTCCCTCTTTTTTGTTATATCTACATCTAAGTCTTTTACCGTGTTAGTTATTCATGTCTTCTATTTGTTTAGCTTATAAAAATCATGCTTTCCCTCTTGTTTGTTATATCTACATCTAAGCCTTCTACCATGTTAGTTAGTGAAATTCATGTTCTTGTATATTAATTGCTGTCATTACTTCTATGCCGTCTACCTAGTCTGTTATCGTTGTCCATATTCACTGCCTTATTGGTTATTACTACATGTGTATCCACGTTGTTGTTACTATAAATAGCATTTGTTTCACCTGGCTGGTACTGTCATACTCATGCTCGGTGAGGATGTGATAAATGCACGAACGGTGTTGCCGTGCTATTTGATTTGAGATCTTAAGTTCATCTCTCAGACTATGAATTTACCGTGTTTGATGTTTATCTCTTTAAGAAAAATATTGTTTTTGATATTGAGAAATATTGACGGTAATTTATTTTAGAAATCATGCACTACTTCGCAAATTCGTTCTTGTACTCTTCTATGCTATGTTTTAGTATTGTTCCTATTGTTATTCTATTGCACATGTTATATCAGTGAGTATATTTTATCTAAAAAGTCTCGTCACTGTTTCACCAAGGTTAGTCAAGATACTTACAGGGTACATGGGGTCGGTTGTACTCATACTATACTTCTGCACCTTGTGTGCAGATCTTGGAGTTGACGCTGCTGTGCATGGCTGGAGCTGGCATTGAAGATGTATCTGTTGCCCGGGCATGACTACCATTTGTCCTTTGTAGTTTTAGATTTGAGTACTGTTTATGAATAATTCAAATAGATATTGTATTTATTCATCATATCTGTTTTGTAAATCTAAATCGTAGCCGCTCGTGACTTGTACTACCAGTACTTGGGAAGTTGTATAATTTTCAGTTATTACACTTATTGGTTTCAAATTAATTCAGTAGAATTGTGTTGACTGTAATTGGCTTACCTAGTGGGTCGGGTTAGGTGCCATCACGACTAGGCGGATTTTGGATCGTGACAGTCTGCCTTAGAGTTTAAATCCCCATACGTTTAGTTATGAATTTATTAATAATGTATGAGCTTTCTTCAGTATTTAAATAGTGAAATATGCATATCTTTTGAGATTTTAATTTTGTATAATTTTCTTATCTTTTATATGTATCATCAAAATGGGAAAAATATTGACTTTGGATAATTTTTCTCTATAACAACCAAAAAATTCTAAACATGAAATATTGTTATAGATGTATAACAACCATTCACTATAAAAAAAAAAAAAATTGGAATAAATGAAGCTGTTATAGAGAGGGTTGATTGTATTACTATAATCCACTATAATTATTAGTTGTCACCACCAACTACCACCACCAGCCGCTATCGCTAACCAATATTACAGTTTTCATCACTATTATCTATGTAATGACCCAAGCAGTTATTTTGAGTTCTATAATTTCATTCTCCTATTTTATGCTTCCCATATATTTGTTTTTATATTTTACGACTTGTGGGGATAAATGATTTGGTTTTCGAAGGATGAGCGACCTAGTATTGGTGATTTGAAGGTTCCAATAGATTTGCATAATGATTTTGGACTTGTACGTATATTTGGTTCGGGTCTTGAGTGGTCTGAGATTGATTCGGTGCTTCTAGTCGCAAGTTGAAAATTTGAAGTTATGAGAACTTGATATTCTTGGTTTTGATACTTCTATTAATGTTTTGAACCTTTGGATAAGTTCGTATATGGTATAGGAATTGTAAGAATAATTGGACGCGGTCCCGCCGGGCTCGGGTGAGGTTCGGGGTGGTTTTATTTGAGCTAAGTTGGACTGCAGATTCTTTATTGTCAGTAGTGTGAATTGAGATTGTATAGCATGTATCCCGATTGCATAGAAGATTTTGGTGGAGGCTTTATTATTTGTGATTGCGTGGGAAGGTTCGTGTTCACATAGTGTTGGCTGGTGAAGCATCGCGATCGCGTGGGAAGGTTCGTGTTCACGTAGTGTTGACTAGTAAAGCATCGCGATCGCGTAGGTTGGTTCGCGATCACGTAGGGGACTTTGGGGGGGGGGGCAGGAGTTTTCCCTTCACTTTCACGTGCAGAGGGCCCTAGCCGTGTAGCTTGGGGGTAGATAGTGCATTGTGATAGTAGGGGGCCTGTCGCAATCACTATTAAGGAATTTGGTCCAGGGGTATTTAATGTTCAAATTTTGGGATTTATCTCATTTGCACCATTTTGAGACATAGACTTCGGGAATAGGCGATTTTTGAGGGGATTTTTACCCCAAGTTTGAGGGTAAGTAATTATTACTTGGTTTTGATTTTATATCTTGATTTTTCACTGATTTTTATACCTAAAGTATGGAATGAAAGAGTGTAACTTTAGGTTTTCGTCTTTAATTTAAGAGAGTGTATTTTGATATTTTGAACACTGATTTGGGCTCGAATTTGGAAACTAATCACATATTTGGACTCGTAGAGTTTTTCGTCAATGAGATTGACCTTAGACTTAGTTTTTAGCCATGAGCTTGGGTTGACTTTTATTGACTTTTTGTAATTTGATTAAATATTGAAACTTTATTGTTTGGAATTAGTTTTTATGACTTTATTTGGCTCTGTTAAGTATTGTATGGCTAGATTTGGGTCATTTGGAGGAGAATTTCAAAGGAAAAATGGTATTCGAGGTTTGAAGTGATCCTGAAATGAGGTAAGTCTCTTCTCTAACCTTGTTAAGAGAAAATTTCTACAATTTAGACTTATATGCTACATGCAACGTGATATGGAGGAGATGTATATGCGAGGGGATGATGTATATACATACACTAAGGCTATACCGTGTTTGGGATAATTTTAGGCTTCTTTATGCCTTGTTTGATTGGTTGTTCTTCTTGACTTATGCTTATTTGATTGTATGACTACGCGAGCCTTTTCCATGCTAGAAATTAGCTTATGACATCTTATTTAGGCATTATGAGCCTTTCTTGAGATTGTTGATATACTTGATTCAACCGTAGTCATAATTTAAATCATGATCATATATTCATACCTTTATTTATTATGTCCTTGTGCTTTTTATTGGTTATTTCTTGAACATATGCATACATCCTTAGAAATGGAGATGTTGATATAGATTAAAATGATTATGCCACATTGAGACATTTTGAGCGGATTGATATTAATATTGTTATGATACGATAGTTTATGTAATGGCCCGATCGGTCGTTTTGAGCTCTAGCGTGTCGTTCGGCAGTTTGAGGCCTTGAGTAGCTTCACTTCATGTTTTATGAATTGTATGCGTAGTCAGAATTGAATTTTGTAAAGTTCGGAGTTGTTTCGGAAGGAAAATTCCCAATTCAGAAGCTTTAAGTTGGAAGAGATGACCAAGCTTTGACTTTTGAATAAACGACCTCGGAATTGGGATTTAAAGGTTCCAATAGGTTTGTAAGATGATTTCGGACTTGGGGGTATGTCCGAGTTGAGTATCGGGCGGTCTGGGAGCATTTCATCGCTTATTGCGGAAAGTTAGCATTTTGAAGGTTTTAGAATTTCCTAAGTTTGTTTTAAAGTGGAATTTGATATTATCGATGTCTGTTTGGGGTTCCGAGCATTGGAACAGGTTCTTACTGTAATTCTTGACTTGCACGTAAAGTTTGACGTCATTCTGGAATGTCTAGAAATGGTTTAGACGCGCTCATCGAAGTTTGAATGTTTGAAAGTTAAAAGAAGGATTTTGATCGTTGATTCATGGTTTTGATCTTATTTGTGGAGTTTAGAGAATTTGGATAAGCTTGGATAAGGTCTATTAGAACTAGTTCGCATGATTGGACGGGGTCCCCGGGGCCTCGGGTGTGTTTCAGGATGAGTTCGGAGCATTTCTCCATGTTATGTAGCTGCTGGTTTCTGGTGTGTTGTACGCATCGTGATCGCTAAGGGTTAAGTGGATTTGTGGAGTTTTTGTTCTACTCAATCGCGTAAATGTTTTTGCGTTCGCGAAGGTCGAGTTGGAGTTTCTTCGCATTCGAGTGGGAGCTATTATGAATACGCGAAGTTAAGGGGCTGGCCTGTGGGGGAGAGTTGTTCTATGCGATCGCGTTGTGGAGCTCGCGATCCCGTAAGAGGAAGTGGTCAGGCACCGCGATCGCGGTCTGGACATCGCGATCGCGGTCTGGAGATTGTGGGGGAAAGGATGGCTGGCCTTCGTGATCACGAGGTGTATTCCGCGATCACGAAGAGGAAGGACCTGAGCAGTGAGCTTTTATTTCGGGACTTAGCCCATTTCTCTCACATTTTCATTTGTTCGGGCGATTCTTGGAGCTCTTGGAGGGAAGATTTTCATCATATATTGCAAGGTAAGTAATTCCCATATATTGTAAATCAATTACATGGATTTTATAAGGATTTAATATGAAAATTTGTGGAAAATTGTGGGATTCGAAGAAAAAACCTGGAAATTATATTTTTGGATTTTGACCATGAAATTGGACATGGAATTTGGAATAAAATATATATTTGAGTTCGTGACGTTATGACTAAAGTTTATCTTCGAACATTTTCAGAATCCGGGCACGTAGGCCCGATGGTTGACTTTGTTGACTTTTCGATTGGAGTTGGAAATCATTATAAATTGTTAAATTGTAAGCATTGGAGTATATTTTGATTGATTTACACGTTGTTTGACTAGTTTCAGAATGTTTGGCTTTGAGTCGAGGAGTTAGAGAGGCATTGGAGTTGGTTGTGGAACTTCAGAGCGAGGTAAGTCTGTCTAATAATGTGAGGGGGAAACTATGTCCTAGGTGATGTAATGGTTATGTGCTACTAGTTGTGGGTGCCACGTACGCATGGGGTGACGAGAGTCCTTACATTGCTAAAGCATGTTTATGTCCGGGTAGACTTAGGACTTTATCATGTAATATTTGAATTATTTGAACTCCATTTGCTAGCTTATACAATTGAATTTATAATTGAAATTGATATATATATATATATATATATATGTGTGTGTGTGTGTGTGTGTGTGTGTGTGTATTAGGCCGAGCTTTATCACCTTGAGTTGTTGGACAATTATTTGAGAAGCGGTAAAGGTTATATTCACTTTATGCTCATGTATTTGTACTGTAAGCACGTGACTCGTAATTCGATAAGTTCCTTCCTTTCTTGTGGAGCAGGCCGAACGCCTCGGCAGTATATTGAGATGCATCTTTGGTTCATGTCGGTCGACCCACGGTAGTGTAAAAATCACTCTAGATCGGGTCGTACGACCTCTACATAATCGTGGGCTATATCGCTAGCAGTCCTAATATTCACGAGATTTTCCTTCTACTGATGCCTGTCAATTATTATGGTACTCCTTATCCGTTTGATACTGGAACTTGATATATCTGAGTTGTTGAGATAGAATAAGAGATTGAGAAATTCATATCTTTAAAAGAAATTTTGGAAGATTATGTATATTACAGTTTTACCCCATTATTACTGTTGTGCTTCACATCTGTTTATGATTTATTATATTACTTTATTGGACCTCTAGTAAGTGTCAGTGTAGATGTCGAGCCCACGTCACTATTTCTCAGGGGTTAGGCTAGATACTTACTGGGTATACGTTGATTTACGCACTCATGCTACACTTCTGCACGAAATGTGCAGGATTTGACAGGTTCAATTGGTGGCCTCTTGGCGCGTAGGCGCAATCCATAGAGTCTCCATCGTACTATTTACTTTATCCTGTCTTATTTACATTCTAGATAGACGTTCTTTTATTATTGTACACCGGGTTTTGGGATGTTCTCGAATTTGTTTATGGTTTGCTTAACCTTGATCCACTTTTACTTGTATATTATTTAAATTGTATTTCTTTATGACTCTAACGCATTTATGTCTCCACCTAAGAAGATTCATTAATTCAAAAATAATAAAATTAATAATTAAGTTGTTAGTTCACCGTTGGCTTGCCTGACAGCGACGTTGGGCGCCATCACGACCTATAGTGGATTTGGCTTATGACAACTTGGTATCAGAGCTCTAGGTTCACTTGGGTCTCACGAGTCATGAGCAAGTCTAGTATAGTCCGGCGGATCGGTACAGAGACGTCTGTACTTATCTTCGAGAGGCTACAGGGCTGTTAGGAGCACTTCCCTTCTTGATTCCTCGTCGTGCGATTGATTCCATTGAAGCTTATGCCTTCATTTCCTTCATACCCAACCTTATGTGATGTGGAGATCTTATTATCAATTGGGCATCGAGGAGTTGTAATGGTACTACAAATGTGGTGTAGGATTTTTCTCCCTGCGTATTCGATTGAGCTATTGTCGTCGCCTTGTGGAGGGATGTTCTATCATTTCAGTGCAATGTTAGTGTTGCCTACGGTTTCACGGTTTATGCACAGTGTATTATGATGTTAATGAGTGGTTATCATCGCAGTGTTGGTATAAATGGTAGGGTGCTTATCTATGTGTCGCAACAATGAATGACTCGAGATGATTTCTCAGTGCATTGTTTAGAGGTTCGACATTTAGCTCTAGAGGAGAAAACGCAATTGGATTATAGATGTTCAGGACTCGTTTAACAGAGAAGCGAGATAGGATGTTTTCGAACTTAGTGGAAATTATCATTCGTGATGTGGTGTCGACGTACTTGTTTAAACACATTAGGGCTCGTCGGTGTTATGGTATTCTTTGATTTGCCTTTGGAGAAGGGTGTTGTGAAATGGTGCTTGAGAAGTGGTTGTCAGAGATGGCGGTATGTGTTGGCTTCAGAGTCTAATTGGCGCATCTAATGTTGATTGCTCGGGGAAGATGATCTTTATGGAGTCTTAAAGTTGGTGGTAATTTACCCATTCGGGATGCTACAAAGATGGATTATAATTTGGGGCACTATTTTTGGCAGCAAAGGAGGAGGAAGGACACAGTGGGAGGTGTCTCGCGGTGGTTGAATTGCTAGAAGGTCAAGTATGACAAGCAGAGGTCGAAAAGTTGCTTAAGGAGATGGTTTAACCGAAGTGGGAGTGGTAGAGTAGCGTATGGATTCTGTGGTAGGATAGCCACGTTCCTTGAGAAAGTTTAGAGCGATGTGAGAATCATGGTGGAAAGTGACTAGGTCTACGGATTTTAATTGGGATGGTGGCTACTGTGCTGAGGAAGGTTGAATATGAGGGAAAGGAGTTTGCTTGGGATGAATAGGGGTGTAAAATCTTGATTATCGTTATGGGATGCAACGTGGCTTCGATTTTAGAATGTATTGTTGGAATTTCAGTTGATGTTAATGGGGAATGAATAGACTCTTACAGCAAACGGCCGAGCATGGGCTCAGAAGGGTTTATTGATTTCGTGGTAGTTGTACTAGGGTAGTGTCGTTGGAAGATGTCAGTATGGAATTCCACAGGTGGGCCATCTCCTATGAGCAGGATAGCGGTAGCGTGATTTTGATTAAGTTTCTACGAATAGTTTTACTTACTACCCAGCAGAAGGTCGAATATGCGTTTGTGGCTGATAATTCGAAATGTTCATGAAAAGTTTAACAAGAGAGTACGAGAAATGTGGCAGGTTAACGGTGCAAGATTAGGAAAATTGAGAAGGAGAAATCTTTTTGGGTTTTACAATTATGTGATTGTATCTTAAAGCTAAGTGGGGGAGCCCACCGTATACGATTGGGTCGCGTGATTGTCTGCTTGTGCAGGTTTTGGGAAGTCCCGGATTTGTGCTTATCGTTGATACACAATTTTGCCCTCATATTTTAAGCATATTATATATACTTTCAAAATATCGTTTTTGCATCATCACCGATATACAAGAGTCATATAAGTATTTTATGTAATTTTTTCCATAATTTTTAAGGATTTAAAATTAATTTTCTTGCATTTAAATTGTTCAAATATTTATTAGTTATCTTTCCAATTATTTTGTGATTTACACCCACATATATGTTTTATAATATTTTTATTTTATTTCATATAATTGTATTTGTATTTTTGTGCTATTTACGTAATTTTACAATAATAACCTATATTCTATGTATGATTACATTTTATTACATTATTTGTGCTAAAATAGTATTTTTATATTTTTATAATGTTAAGCTATTATTTCAGACACTTTATTGCATAAATAATATTTTATTATTTATTAATTACTTCTTATAAATTATGTTTTGATAAAATTTTGTGTATTTAAACTATGGCCCATTTTAAGTGATTTTCTGACCAAAACAGGCCCAAAACATTTGGCCCATTCTATTTGGTCTTTAAGCAGCCCCAAGACCAAAAGAGCCCTTCTCTATACCCGGTCGAGACCCGTTTTTATTGTTGGTACCCAATTTTGTCCTCATATTTTCTATAATACATATATACTTTTAAAATAGCATAGTTGCATCATTATTTAGTTTACAAACCTATACAAGTATTTTCTACAATTTTCATAATTTTTAGAGCTTTAAATTAATTTTCTTGTATTTAAATTATATATAAATATCTAGTAATTATCCTTTTAAATTATTTTGTGATGACTTAGTTACCTAAAATAATTATTTTGCACCTATAATATATGTTTCAAATATTTTACTTCATTCCATATAATTTTTTTTTTTTTTAAGCAAATATACTACTAGGCTAGATACCTAGTAGCTAATATATAAATA
>ML331142.1:608-13321 GCA_005239505.1 Nicotiana paniculata | reverse complement strand
GAAACCTACTTATCCAGATGCAATTAATTCTTGCATGTAAAACACACACATGTCCGTGCATTCTTTTATTTTATAGTCATTCCCCATTCATGTGGGGGGATTGTTGGTCTTTAAGCTTAGTGTAGCTTAATTTTAAGTTTGGTGTAGCTTAAAGAGAGTGAATGAAAAATGGTGGGGAAAAAATGGAGGGAAGTGAAATTTTGAATTGGTGCACTTTGTCCCTCATTGGAAGAAGGAAAGAAAATCTATGTGAATATATAGAGAAGCTCTTCTTCTAGCTCTTAAAGAGTTAAGAAGAAGGCAAGTCTCGCGTCATCGTCATCGTCACTCGCTCGGCTCGGCTTCGGCTTCGGCTTCGGCTTCGGCTTCGGTCAAAGATTGATTGATTAATCTTTTTGGACAAAAGTCCGATCTATTTTTCTTTCCCGGATTATTTTAAATTCGTTTTTGATTTTCTCGCAATATTCACACATGTTCCAACAGCTATGGTTGTTCTGAAAGGTTGCAAAACCTTTTCAGAAACAGTACGAAATTGGCTATAAATATGCCTTGAATTCCAGATTTTTTTACTTACTAAATTTCTGATCTTCTTCTTCTTCTTCTTCAAAACAAAATATTCCAGTGTGTTCTACGACCGATCACCAGAATTTTTGGTGAGTTAAATCGTTCTATCCTGGGAGGATATATTCCAAAACCTCGGGTACTTGAGGGGAATAATTTTCTTAAGGACACACTGTGTATTCAGTGGGATCGGTTTACTCTTATACTATTTTCATAAGAGAATTGACGTTATAGTTCTACTAACTTTTCTGTTTCTGTATTTTCAGAAAGTTTACTGTTTTATTTATTTTACAGCAATACAGATTACTAACAGCTAGCACACCCATCTCCACTCAGCAACCAAATGCACACGAAGTAAACAGTGCAATAACAATAGCAATAGATAAGAGAGAGTCATGCTACGAGTCTCAACACAGTAAGCAAAGCTATACATCTCAACATGCTTCCTAATAGTGCAAACTAATATGCGATGCTCAATTTATCGTAAAAGATAGTGAAACACCTCGGTATATAGTATATAGGCTAAGAAAGTTGTATACATCCTAGTACGTGCTTGCTCCTAAACATATTTGTCATCTGAAATATGCAAGTTCTTAAATTATGATGTTAGAAAAACAAGCAATCGAGATGTTAAAGTCTCACTTGTCTTAAAACGGTCAACCTTCACTTCACTTTAAATGTCAAAGTCAATCTATGTATAATCTTCCTAGTGTAACATTGTACATTTGGAGTTGATTCGTGCAAGAACACACACACACGTCCAGGGAGTCCATGGCCTTTATCACTCTCTTCATCAACCCGAAATTCGTACTTGTTTCGATACCAACACAGTCCTTTGTCAAGTGCAGTTAAACCAAAAGGTTGATCTGAAGTTCTGAGGGAATATTTGCAATCAATTTTGTGGGCGCAAAAAAATGTGTCCCTGAAGCCCAAGAATCTATATGAGGATTCAATCCCAGTATCGTCATGTCCAAACAAGGCCTTAAATTCTCTCTTCTAAATGTAACATTGTTTCAGGAAGAAGAAGCACCAGCAAAGTTATAATATGAGAAACTGAAAGTTACTCACGCAGGTCGATATATTCATTTTGGCTCCAGTAAACCCAGAGAGAGATAGACGACTTTGGCGATTGCCAAGGCAAAGAAAAAGGCATCTACCTAATAAAGCGAAAAAGGCACATGCTGCCTCTTCATGTTCATCACTTTCATCAATGACAAGATAGGATTCCTCCATCATTGCCAATTTTGTAAAGAAGTGAAAACACTTGGATATTTACACAAGTATATATAGTTTAACCGAACGTTATAGTCCACTTGGAATATACCTCGGCATCTACCTCGGCATCTGCACCCTCTTCAAGTCAAATAAATCTGCAATATGATTCTGTTATGCCCAAATGCCAATATATATATACACATATTCCATAACCTACCCTTGACGGTGTTACCCCCCTCGCCACTCCTGTAGCTGCATACCCTCCCCAGTACCCTCCTTTTAATATATATATATATATATATATATATATATATATATATATATATATATATATATATATATATATATATATATATATTCCACAACCTACCCCTGGTGGCGTTACCCCCTTCGCCACTCCTGTAGTTGCATATCTCCTCCAGCCATATCTTTGGGTAACTCCTTCCCAGGTATTAAGGGGTACCCTCTTTTTTTATATCAAAATTCTACTAAGGGTAAGTAGGGCTCGGGCATTTCGATCAGATACACCATTGTCGTTCCACTAATCTTAATTGATAACAATTCGGGTGCACTACTACATTCCTTTTAGTGTAAGGCGCTCCAGACGTGCTGTTAGAGTTACAACTGACTATTGCTTTTTTGATGAAGTTATAACTGACTATTTCTTATCACACTTTTTGTCTACTCGAGACATAAAATTATATTTTCTCCTATTCTCACTGCTGGAGCAGCATAATATTTGTGTTACTGTTTTTTCATTTATTTGTTGTCTCTCACGTTGCTGATATTATTTTTCGGGTTTTATTGTCACAGATCTATTGTCTATGAGACGAGGGTCTCCCAGAAACAGCCTCTCTTCCCCTCTGAGGTAGGGGTAAGGTCTACGTACACTCTACCCTCCCCAGACCATACTGGTGGGATTTTACTGAGTTGTTGTTGTTGTCGTCTCACTGGAGCAGCATGACGCATCAAGTTGGAATCTTTGTGACCAAAAACATTCTTCATGTGATTTCATTCTTCCATTTTCATATTCAAAGAGAATTTCTTGATTTTCATCATGTTGAATGAAAGCACCATCTTAACTACTGATATAATAACTAAAAAGGGAGCATTCCATAAAGTGGTTGAAAGTAGTATCTTGCAATTTCATGGTCATTCAATGTACCAAAACTGAAGCTTAAATTCTATCATATAAGTTGTAAAAAAAGACTAGATAGTTACCAGACAAATGTTAACTCTCAAAGCATGTGGCGAAGCTCCTACTCCCAAAGCTGCTGGTCTTCAGGTCTTTCGCTCTAGCCATTGAACACCTGAACCACATTCCTAAAGTCAGTTATCTTCATCGGCCAACTAAGCATACATATAAAAGTACAATTGTCTAATTAAGTTACAATACATAAACGATGCCCTATCGGACCATAGAAGCCCAGTGCTTACAGACCAGCTAAATAATTCTACATTACTTCTATCAAGGTGCTTCCTTATAAGGAATCCTTACTTTTTTGGTATACTACTTGTATTTCTTTTGGCCCTAACATTTAATGAAACTGATTCTTTTCAATGGATTGTTGCTAAATGGTCAACACACTGCAGCCCTTAGGATCATGTACAATAAACCAATAACAGAGTAAAGATCATAAGCATATATGCAAGACATTTTTAAGAGAATCACATTCATACTAGAGAAAAATTTCAATCTTAAGCAAGTAACAAAATTAGCAATCTGTGTGTTTTTTGTTCTAAATTGTACTCCTCAAAGTTGTACTTCTACAATATAATTCATTTTTACTTTACAAGTATATTTAACTCCAACTCCATAGTAAAATGTTACTGCTCACAACTGTCACTAACAACAATTCAGATCTGCTACTACTACAAAATCTATGAGAAATTAGTCATAACATCTAACTGATACCACCACATAAAAGAAAACTCAAATTCAATCATAGTATTATTAACATTGAAACTGAGAAATTTTCTGGAAATTGTCGTCACAGAGAAGGCAGAAAAATACAAACAATTGACCCAAAAAAGTAATAGTATTGACCCAAAAACCATTTCGTTATACGGAGAAACGCGGTAGAGAATGAGAAGAAAAGGAATTTAAAAAAAAAAATTCCAAATTTCTGAGTCTCCTCGACCGCGGTTTCTCTGTATAACAGAATGGTAAGGGCCACTATGGAGCGGCGGCCGCTGCTTCAACAAAGCGAAGGCTAATAAAGTAGTAGGGTTTATGTATATCTGGGTTTATAGGCAGATAGGAAAAGAAAAACACCAAAATTACTAAGGGACCCATTGAAACGTTGGGCTTAAGTAAAAATTGGTAAAGGAATTCTACTTTATTACATACGAAACTTTATGAGAGAATGACCTTATATAGCCGTAAAAATTGCATAAGTTAGCCACTTTTTAAAGTGCTATTTACTTTTTATCCAGCATTTTTAATGTTTAGCAATAGTAGCAACTAATCTATTAAAATTAATACGAAAAGACTGTGTTATCCTTTCTTCTATATCTTTTCCTTCCCAAACCCTCTATCAAATCCAGGTATACCAGTAATGGAGATAACGTCTAGTTTGTGCTGACAACTATCAAATTCTTCCTACTCTCAATCAAATCAAAAAGTCTTGTTCTTGTGAACATATACTGCCCTTTCTTTTTCAACTCATTTCCGTAATCATACCCCAAAATAATATAAAGTATCTATCATTTATTATTCCCAATTTTGTTGTTAATAATGATTTCGATAATTGTAATCTTAATGTTTTTGGCGAGCCAAATACAATCAGTGCAATTCGAGGTGTTCTTGGGTTATACAAAATGCATAGCAGAAGACATAAAGAGTCATGGTTGTGGTAGGTACTTGATCCTGAACTTAGAGTTACAAGTTAAAAAAGTTAAGGACAGGTAGTCCTTAACTTAGAGTTACAAGAACAGAAATTAAGGACATGTAGTCCTGAACTTAGAGTTACAAGTTAAAAAGTTAAGGACAGGTAGTCTTTAACTTAGAGTTACAAGTTAAAAAGTTAAAGACAGGTAGTCCTAAACTTCAAGTTACAAGCTCACAAATTAAGGACAGATAGTCTTTAACTTAGAGTTACAAGTTAAAAAGTTAAGGACAAGCAGTCCTGAACATAGAGTTACAAGCACATAAATTAAGGACATGTAGTCATGAAATTAGAGCTACAAGTTAAAAAGTTAAGGACAGGTAGTCCTTAACTTAGAGTTGCAAGAACAGAAATTAAGGACAAGTAGTCCTGAACTTCGAGTTCCAAGTTCAAAAGTTAAGGACATGTAGTCCTGAACTTAGACTTACAAGCTCATAAAATAAGGACATGTAGTCCTGAAGTCCTGAACTTAGAGTTACAAGTCCAAAAGTTAAGGACACTTGGTCCTAACTTTATGAGTAGAAGGTTATTTTCATCCGGCAGGTAAAGTTTATTAAAGCAGTGGCTAAAAACTAAAGTCATTTTAAACAATGGCTTAAAAGCAAATACATGTGTTATTAGTGGCTAACCGTGCACTTCCCCCTATATAGCCCCTCAAAATTTTAATAGCCCATGTTTTTATCCATTAACGTCCATTAGGCCCCAAACGTATTATATCTAATAGCCCTAAATATCTATTTTGTATATTTTTTGTCGAAACATCTGGCCTAAATATTTTCTTCATGTGTATACATAAAGAAAATGACCCTATATTAGAAGAAGTAATCCAAATAGTCGTCCATCCAATTGCTTAAACTAAAAATAGCCGATGGATATATAATATATGCATACTTTATGTATTAGATGTGTATAATTATATAGAGTCAATGTATAATCTATCTATATTGCTAGAAAAAATAAACAGTAAATATGGTCGGCTTTGTGTAAAGATCCCACTTTATTGTCCTCCCTAATCAAGTTTTTAACTTAATTACATGGTCATATACAATTTACCAATTATATACAAATAAATTTTATACTGGAGTTTCAGTATAATATATTGGACTTCCAGCATAATATACTGGAGTTCCAGTATAATACAGTGGTCCAACATGATATGATGGAAGTTCATACACATGTGCTCCAATCTCCAGTATATTATGCTTGAACTTTCCATGTGTTGGAGTTCCAGCATAATATGCTGGAAGTTCATATACAGTTGCAGCAATCTCTAGTATATTATGCGGGAACTTTCAGTGTTGCAGCAAAATAATGACTATTTTTGATGACTTTGCAAAAGCTGGCAATTTTTTAATTACCCGTCCGAAAACTTGCTAGCCCATACTATTTTTACCAAAGTATCAGCTAGTTAAAAATACATTGAGAAGAATATGTTCCTACCAAATATATGCAAGGGAGCACCAAGAAACCCAACCATCCTCTTGTTAATAAATATGTCCAGCTCACAAAAGATAACTTGTGTGAGAATTTCTGAGATACAAAAGATAATAGACAGCTCCAAGTATCAACTAGGCAACGTGACACACATTTCTTCTGAGAATGCCCCAACATATGGCAGCGACCACATTGGACAACTCGCCCATGAGATCGCATAGTTTTGGGTGGTTGAATGCAAGGTTATAATCAGATGCGGATCCCCGATTTGAACTTTATGGGTTCTGACCATTGCCAACAATAACGATATGCAACACACATGACTGCCTACGTCCACAATATTTGTTGACACGATCTCAAGAATCAATAAATATTGATTGTAAATGAGAAGATTGGTTCGTAGATTCGCACTCATAATCATATAAGAATAAGAAGAAGAGGAAATCGAAGAAGAGAACCAGAAGTGGAATCGAGCAGTTATTCTCTGTGGTGGGGAATACACCATCCATTGGGGCTATTGAAAGATTCATATCTAGTCAGTGGATTAATGTTCATAAACCTAAGGTACTCTTCCATAATGATGGGTATTTCATAATTCTGTTAAATAATAGTGAAGAGAGGCAGGATGTGATGTTGAACGATCCTTATACAATTAATAGTAGGCCAATTATAATTAGACCATGGTCGGAAAACTTTGATTTCAATGAAGAAGTATTAAAAACCATTCCCCTATAGATCAAGCTCCCAAAACAGCCACTCAACTACTGGAGCAAACATGCCCTAAGTAAAATTGGAAGTGGTTTCAGAAAGTCATTGTATGTTGATGCTTGTAGTATAGTAGTTGAGAGAGTATCCTATGCAAGGGTCCTGATTGAAATTGACGTCACAAGGCCACTGTCAGAGAAAATTAAATTGTATGATCCTAGAGGCAAGATGGTTGAACAGATGGTTCAATTTGATTAGAAACCACAGTATTGCCAAACCTGCTAGAAATTAGGTCATTCATGTAGGAATCAAAAGAAGCAGAAGCAGGAAGGAGTGCTAGAGAAAGGCATGGAAATAAAGAAGAAGTAGGAACGACAACTAGTTAGAGCACTAAATCCTGTTGTAGACAAAATTGATGCTCAAGGATGATTCCTTGATCAATTGGGGTCAACATGAAATGAAAAGTTAAATCAACAAGGAGTTGAAACGCAATGGCAACTTGCTCGACGAAAATCTGCAACAAAGAAGAATACTGGAGCTACAAAGGAGAATGAAGGGGACATTGGCAATGCTTTCAAAGCACTAGTTGATTCAGCACAGAAGATAGTACAACTATCTAAAGCCCAATGTGTGAGAGAGCAGCAGAGTAGGAATGATAGGGGGGAGGCCCACAAAAAATATCCATATCATGATGAACATTATAGCATGAAATGTTAGGGGGAAGAATTAAGTATATAAGCAGAAAGAACTAAAAAATATTGTAAAGCAAATAAAGTGGTAATTGTGGCCATTATAGAGCATAGAGTAAAGAGAAGTAATGGTGATTCAATACTGAAGAAGATATTTAGTAACTGGAATGGGCGGGCAACTATAATGAAGCTCCGGGGTGGTAGAATATGGGTAGTATGGAATCCAACTCAGGTTGATTACTCAATGAATTGAACAATTTATAATAGGAAAGGTAACTATGATTCAGCACAGAACTAATTTTAACTACTGTGAAGTCTATGGTAAACACACTATTCAAGATAGGAAAAACTTATGGGAGGACTTAAAGGAGACGAGGCCTGGAACCAACAACCCTAGCCTAATAATGGGTGACTTTAATATTATCCTAGCTAGTGAGGATAGGATTAATGGCAACCTTGTTCAGGAGATTGAGATAATGATTTTAAGAAATTCTTAATTAATAGGATTAGATGAACTGAAAACTGTGGGAAGACAATACACATGGTCGAACAACCATGTCCATAGCATAATTAACAGAATCCTAGAAAATGCAGAATGGATACAGAAGTGGCCTTACATGGAAGGAGTCATTATGAATCAAGATTTTTCTGATCATTGTCCTCTAAGTTTGGGGTTTGATATTACTAACCAGGCAAGCATGAGACCTTTCAAATTTCTCAACTGCTTGGCAGACCTAAGTGAATTTGATGCAACTGTAAAGCAATGCTGGAGGATTAGCAAAAGAGGACATGCCATGCTTTCTGTGAACAAGCTCAAAACACAGAAATGAGCCTAAAACAACTGAATAAACAAGATTTTAGTGGTATAGGGTGTAAGATACAAACAACAAAGGGAAAATTGGAAAGAATACAAGCCCAAATAACTATCCCATGCCAAGATTATGAGGCAGTAGCCCTTGAAAAGGTTACAAAGTTAGATTGGAGAAATGGTTGATGGTTAAGGAGAGTGTATTGAAACAAAAGTGAAGAATTCAATGGCTTAAACTTGGAGATTCCAATACAGCATACTTCCATGCTTGCATGAAAAATAGGCAAACACGGAATAATATTGGCAGACTAATCACTAGCACTAGGCAAATCCTACAAAGTCCAACTGAAGTGGAGGAAGAAATACTGAGCTCCTATAGGGGACTGCTTGGTACTGCTTATAAAACCAATTACCAAAGAGGAAGTGAAACAAGCTATAATGGACATTGATGACAACAAGGCACCAGGGTGTGATGGCTATAACTCATTCTTCTCTAAAAAGATATGGCACATATTGGATGAGGAAGTGACTACAACAATTATAGAGTTCTTTGAAAGTGTTGATATGTGTAAAGCCATCAATTGCACCACCATTATTACCTTGATACCAAAGGTTCAGAATCCAACGAACATCAAGGACTTCAAGACAATTTCATGTTGCACAGTCCTTTACAAGATAATATCTAAAGTGCTCACAGCGAGACTTCATGATGTGATGGCAGAATTAATCGATAATTGCCAAACAACCTTTGTACCTGGAAGACTGATACATACAACATGATTTATGAGCTATGAGCTGGTCAAAGGCTATGGAAGGAATAATATCTCCCACATATGTATGCTCAAAATATATATGCAGAAGGCCTACGGCTCTGTGGAATGGGTTTTATTGAACAAGTGATGAGGCTATTGGGCTTCCCTGAAGTGTTTGTGAGTAGGATAATGGCATGTATTAGAATTGTGTCCTACTCTGTGCTAATCAATGATAAGTATTTTGTACCATTTGAGGTAAGGAAAGGGCTGAGGCAGAGAGACCCACTATCTCCATTCTTATTTGTATCACTGAAGACACTGAAGGTCAACAAACATTTTAAATTCCATCCAAGGTGTGCCAGAGTCAACCTAGTTCAGTTGGGATTTGCTGATGATTTAATTTTATTCTATAGAGGAGACATGCAATCAGTTAAGATACTACACCATCACTTTCAAATGTTTTTAGAAACCTTAGGTCTAATTGCAAATCCAAACAAAAGCTGCCTTTATTTTGTTGGTGTGAACAACTTGCTTCAGTAGCAAATTATGGACATGCTAGGCTGCACTAAAGGTGAACTACCTTTCAGATATCTGGGTGTCCCACTAAGCTCTAAGAGGTTGTCTGCTATTCAATGTGATCCCTTAATATATAGGATGTTAAGTAGGATTCAAAGTTGAACAACAAAATTTCTTTCATATGCAGGAAGAACAGTACTAGTAAAGATTGTGCTATTTGCTATACAAACATTCTAGGCTCAGATATTCATCTTGCCTAAGAAAATTATCCAATTCATAGAAGCAATATGTAGGAGATTCTTATGGACAGGAGATGTTGAACCAACAAAGAAGGCTTTGATAGCCTGGGACAAAATGTGTGCACCAAAGGTAGCTGGGGGCCTAAATTTTATCAATGTAGAGATGTGGAAAAAAGCAGCCATATGCAAGATACTATGGAATATTTGCATAAGAAATGAGAAATTGTGGGTACAATGGATACATACATACTACATAAAATAAAACACAGTCTGGACTACAGAGCCTAAGAGTGCATCGTGGGTCATCCAAAAGATATTCAAAGTAAGGAGTTGCTTTGCAGATGCAGGATTTACAGAAAAGGATGTCCAAAAGATGGAGAAAGGCTCTGTCAAAAAAATATACAAAGCCATGCAAGGAGAATTTTCAAATATGACATGGAGGAAATTAGTATGCAACAATCAGGGACATCCCAACTGGATATTCACACTAAGGTTGGCAATACAACAAAGACTTGCTATAAAAGAAATATTAGCAAGATAGGGGATCATTTCAGAGCAAACATGCTCACTATGCCAAAGAGAGAATGAAACTGTGCAGCACCTATTCTTTGACTATGAGATATCAGGAGATATATGGCAGCACATACTGAAGCGGCAAGATATACAAAGAACAAAGCTTGGCAGGAGGAGTTGACATGGCTGGAACAGGTTAGCAAAGGAAATAGTGGAGGTGCAGCAGTGTGCAGAATGACCCTTGCAGCTGCAGTCTACCACATTTGGCAAGAAAGAAATAATCTGATATTTCAAAAGAAGAAGAGATCAACCAATGCTATACTACGATTGATCATTCAGGAAATACATGTTAGGGCAACCATATTTCCCTGTTTAGATAGAGTAAAGGCTAAAATGAATTAGTACCCTGTAGTAAGCTAGAGGAAGTAGTAGCAGTAGAGGAATATAAGTAATGTTTATAGGTAACTCCTAGCTGGGGCTTCATGTCCAGTAGGAGGTACGCTAGAGCTTTTAGTTGCATTTTGTAAGAATTGTAAATATTGTTACTTGGTAAATAAAATACTTTAATTACCAAAAACAAAAATCATCTTTGTTTTCTTTTGAAAAGGAAATAATCACCATAATAAGAAAAAACATCTAAAGAAAAATCATCTTACGGAACTCTTTTTGCATATATATATATATATAAACCAAATTCAGATTCCATATCATGCCAGAGAGAAAACAAAATCTTAAATGGTTATCACTCAAAAATCACCATCATTAAAATACCCATCCATTCAAAGAGTCCGGAACCTAAATGTGGTTTTTTTGGACTCAAAAGACCGAAATGAGTGAAAAAAATACTTAGTGACCAAAATACATATAGTGCCTTTTTAAAGGGCTCTATACCTTAACATCCATTTTGAACGTTAAGGTATAGCACCCTTTAAAAAGGCGCTATATGTAAAATGCCTTTTATAACGGCGCTATGTGTAAATTTGACAAGACTGCCAAGTATAACGCCTTTATAAATGGCGTTATACATATTTTGTGGGCCACGAATAACTCTTATGCGCTTAACAGACATAGCAATAATTCAAATGGGTATAGCTCCCTTACTAAAGGCGCTATACCTCAAAAAATTCAACCCCGGGATTGGGCATTGCCTTATTTAAAGAGGTTAAGGATTTTGTAAAAATCCATTCAGAAATATTCTCAAGTGTTGGTAATTTTTTCTTCTTGTTAAATTCTCAAGCATTTTGTCATAATGTCTGAAGAGCGAAAAATTAGGGTTTTATTATATTGGGAGGGGGGGTGAGGTTGTGATGGCGAATAACTCAGAAAGCAATAGTTTATCTCCACAGTGTCATATTAAGTTGCCACTTACAATGGAGTATGATAGATTGGTATCGTTGTTGTGTAAAAAAATGAGTGTAAGCAAACGTTCGGTGAATCTTAAAGTAACCAAAAGATATCCGTATTCTATCACTACGCAAGGGGTTGCTTGTTATGCTGAGTTTAAAATCGAGGATGATGAAACTCTTAGTGATTTTTTGAGGACTCCGGATGAATACCGGGAATTTTTTTTGATAAAAATGTTGGAAATGTACGTCAAGGTTGAAGATGTTCGCAATAATGAGGTTGCGCAAAGCAAGGATATCCCTCAGTCATCGGATGGTTATTTCTGGAGCAGTTTTAAGCGAACAGGTTCCAGCTGAAAGAGTTTGTCCTGATCTAAACTTCTCTCCACGGGAAAATGAGGAGTGGGGGAATCCTACTTTACATAATCCACAATACGAGTGGTAAACTTCAATATTCTTTTGTGTTACGATATTTATTTTTGTTGTATTGAATCTGTATTAACACTCATATATTGCACAGGGACTGCCGGCCACATATGAATTTTACAAGTTATGAACCAACGCCCAGTTGGAATATGCGTAGTTTTGGTGTGTTAGATCATGGTGGTCCATCCGGGAGTCATCACCAACAGTATAATGTCCATCATGGGATGTGAACACACTACGATTTCTAAGTGAAGTGATATAGCTATATGTAAAGTATTTATCAATTTGAGTAACTCATCATTTTGTTGGTTGTGCAGTGAAAATGAGCAACTTGAAGGTCTTTGATCACGCTCAACTATGTCTTGTAGAAGACTAAGCGGGCGTCGCAAATATAATCCGGGGTATTACGCCCGAAGTCGATCCCACAGGGAATTTACGTATCAATTGAGTCTATAAAATACTAAACTGTTACTTAATCACTTTTCTCAAGACTTTTGAATATCAATTGGTGATGTTTACTAAGTCTGATAACAAAATAATAAATTAGCAATTAACTCACAATATAATGTAAACGATGATAATAAAGGGTCTACGGTTATGGTTTCCCCCGTTGGTGAATTCTTC
>ML331140.1:0-36358 GCA_005239505.1 Nicotiana paniculata | reverse complement strand
TGTAAAAATCAAATAATAAATCCAAATATAGAAGCTATTCTAAGCTCGAATTCTTTGAACCGTGAACAATAGATTCAGGGTTCTTAGTCCCCAGCAGAGTCGTTAGAGCTGTACTACCTCCTTTTTTCTCCGGTAAGGGTGGGATAAAGGGGTTTTTCCAATTAAAGTGACATTACTCGAATTTGGAATTTATTTTTTGATTTTCATAGTCGCCACCCGGATTTTATACGGTTTTCCGGGACACCAGTTATTTATTGAAATCCCAAACCGTGAAAAAAAAATTTTGTTTGTTTAAAAATGTCTGCGAACCAGAAATCCGGGTAAGGATTTTTTTTAGCCCTGGAGAAGGTGTTAGGCACTCCCGGATTTCGTGGCTCTAGCACGGTCGCTTAACTATTGATATTTTGCCTAATTATCTGATTATTTACACATTTTGAACCTATTGTGCATTTTTATCCCTTTTTAATTTTTAGCCGCTTTTAATATTTATGGATTATTCTGAAACAAGTCATGATGGCGTGCACTTGTCATTTTTTGACACATTGTAAACGCGCCACATGAAATGCACCCGCAATTTATAACGTGTTATTTTTATTATAGTTTGGAGTTGTGGTCGAGTAGCATGAGTTGCAAACTTGAGTGTAGATTACGTAATCATGACTATGGTCATGATGATTTAATTGGTTATTTGAAGCAAAACTATTATTTTTTCGTAAGTTCTTTTTTCCTAAATTACTTTTAACCTAATAGGTACTTTTGGACTACAATGTATTGTGAGTTCATAATCTTCTAGGATTAAGTGAGCTAGTCTAAGGGTGAGTATTTGGGCCATCAAACCACATAGGATGCAATATTTGTTTTTCTTTTGTAGTAAAATTTCTTATTCCACCCGTCATCAAGCAGTCATATGTTGTTTCTTTATAGTGATTATATTTTTTCCAATATAATGGTCAATCACACAGTAACAACGACCAACTAGAAATCTACTTAAGAGGGAATTAAGAATACAAAGGTCCAAGCCTGCAACGGAGCTCAAATTGGAAACAAAATTATATCGCTAGATAGTACCACGGGCTAAATTCACAGTTGCATCTGCCAATTAGGCAAAAGAACTCCTTCTTTCTCTCTTTCGATCGACCAGGAGCCAACTAGGAAAAAAATATACTATTATATATCCATATTCAAAATAGAATGGAATTATCTGAAGAGAAGCAATAAAGGGAAAGCGTTACAAACACAACAACCAACATATCCTTTCATCAAAAATACCAACTATAACAAATTGTCAAGTGAGGTGATGCTATTTCATATCTGTTTTTTTAGTTCTTTATGGCTCAAGATCATCACAACAGTACGAATATCACAAAAAATAACAGCACATGCACAATATACGTATTTATTTTGAAAGAGTAGAACTCACCCGCATTACGTTTCGATGCAATTCTAGAGGTATAAATAAATAAGCGGCAATCATGTTCTTCTCGCCAGAAAAATCAAGCCTCAAGAAGAACGAAGAAGCCCAGCAGATCAGTAGCAACAGTCCTCACTTTGTGAAGCTCAAAATGACAGAAACCCCGGATAAAACTCGAACTGGAAACCAATAAATAGTACCCCGACGCACGACTGAAACGAGCCCTTTCACAGCAATCATCGACGAGCTCGAAGCTTTCCGAAAGTATCGAACAAAACTAGAATGACGAAAACTAAACTCCGGCGGGTTTTTGAGTTTCTTTGTTGGTAAAAATAGAGCTCGGGTGGTGTAAATGGTAGCTAATGGTGAGAGACTTTATGATATTTTTTGGAGAAGAGTCCATCTAGTTCGCCGGCGATGGCGACAACACTGAAAGATAAGAGGGTGAGGCTTTTCGCAGGAGAAGGAGATTGTGATGACCCAAAAGGTCATCTCGTATATTCTAGAAAATTCGGTGTTCTGAGGTCGTGAAAACCTCCTTCTATCTTATCTCGATTTGCGTGTGCAGCACGGGCGTGTAGCCGGCAAGCCTTTATGTGAAAAAACTGATAACAATGATAATTTTTGTATTAGAAATTTGAATAAAGTTGAATTCAGTCAACATTTTTGGTAAACAGACCCGGACCCATGATTTAACGGTCCCGGAGGGTCCATAGGAAAATATGGGACTAGAGCGTATGCCCGAAATCGAATCTCGAGGTCCCAAGTCTGAGAAATGAATTTTTAAAGAAAGTTATTTTCTGAAAAATATAAAGGTTTTTGGAAATGAAATTTGAGGTGAAACCTGTGATATCGGGCTCGTGAAACCTGTGATATCGGGCTCGTATTATGGTTCCGGAGCCCGGTATAAGTTCGATATGATTTATATGTGTTATATGTGAAATTTGGTAAGAAACGGACTTAGTTTGACGCGATTCGGACCTTAAATGCAAAATTTAATGTTTATAGAAGTTTTGAGCAATTTCATGGATTTTTAGTTTAATTCATCGTTTTAGTGTTGTTTTATGTGGTTTGAAAACTCGAGCGAGTCCGTGTTAGGTTATATGACGTGTGTGTGTGGTTGGACGGGGTACCGGGGGCCTCGGGTATGTTTCGAATGCCCATCAGATGATATTAGAACTTGGGAGACAGGTGAACCATTGCTGCTTCTGGTGTCTCGCACCTGCGATGGACCTTCCGCAGGTGCAGCGAGGAGCTCGCAGGTGTGGACTTGGCCCAATCCCCCAATCCTCGTAGGTGCGGTTTGTTTTCCGCAGATGCAGAGCCGTAGGTGCGGCCATTTGACCGCAGGTGCGACCCCAGGCCTTTTAGTGGGTTTTCGCACCTGCGATGGTATTTCCGAAGGTGCGGTCCCAGGTGCGGATATTGCTGTGCAATTATATCAGATTCGAGGGCTTAAGCCTATTTTCACCATTTCAAATTTTAGAGCTCGGGAAGGGCGATTTTTGAAGACCTTTGCACCTGGGTAACTTGGGTAAGTGATTTCTAACCTACTTAGATCAATTTCCATGATTCCTAACTTAAATGTGGTCCTTAGAATTCGAATTTGGGTGGAAGATTTGGGAAAAAACTGATAAACTTCATAGACAAAATTATTGAGTTTTGATTGGGTTTTTGACCTCCGATTTGAGAGATTTTCATATGTATAGACTCGTGATTGAATGGGTGTCCGTAAAATATATTTTTTACCCAATTTCGATATGTGGGCCCTCTTTGGGAGAATTTCCTTATTTCGCGTATTAGCTTCGAACTTATTAGTTATATTGTTCCTTGTGATGATATTTACACTATGCAATCGAATTGTCTAGATTTGGGCCACCCAGAGTTGGATACTCGTCGCAAGAGCATAGTTTTGAGTTGATTAGTGCAGTCAAGGTAAGTATCTTGCCTAACCTTTTGTGGGGGAACTACCCCTTAAGATTTAGTCTTCTATGTGAATTGTGGTCCTCGTACGCGAGGTGACGAGTGCATACTCGGACTTATTTGCAAATAGATTGCCCTTTAAGGATTTCTAGGTGCTTATGTTCCCCGCGTATAAATTGAAATTGTTATATTTAAATTCCTGATTTCTAGTTTCATCTCTCCCTGCTCAAATTAGAAGTACTTGCCTAGCATTCCTTGTTTCTTATATGATCTTAATTGACTTAAATGAAGACCTTGTTTTTCCTACTGTTATACTATATCTTTCTTCATACGCTGCCTATGTGACTAAAACTAGTATAATCTCGCCCTATAAATGTCTAACAAATAATTGGAATATCTATTCGTTGGTCAAGCATGTATGTGAGTCGTACATTGCGATTTAAATGATTTTCCTCTTAAGTACTACTTAGGTTTAATTGATGACCGCCCATGTTGATGGTATTCTTTGATGCTGCCTATTCGTTGGTCAAGCATGTATGTGAGCATTTTTTCAAACTGAGTTTATTCGGTGAAACTAATTGTCTAAGTGAGATTGGTTATAGCTAACTCTCTTGCCGGGATGATTTGGTTTCTTGGTTACGAACTTGAATATATAGAATCGTTGCTATATTTGTCTTGTTTCCGTCTCATTGTGTTGTCTTCTCTTTGTGCTTGTCATTCCTTTCAATGGCTACTTCTTATGAGTGAGTTTTTACCATTTTCGTGATTTAAGTCTTTGTATTGTTTTGCACTCCGTACCTTGCATTCGGTCTTGTTTGCTTTTCCGCCGGTTGTGGCAATATATGTTGTTTATGTCAAATTTTGGTTGTTTTCCTCAGTGGCTGCATTGCATATTTAAATTGGGACTACGGACCGAGATCCAGGAGCTTTCCCCCTGTACTGCACTGCATCTTTAAATTGGGACTACAAACAGAGATCCGGGAGCTTTCCGCCTGTACTGCACTGCATATTTAAATTGGGACTACGGACAGAGATCCGGAAGTTTTTCCCCTGTATTGCATCACATATTTAAATTGGGACTATGGACAGAGATCCGGGAGCTTTCCCCCTGTACTGCATCGCATATTTAAATTGGGACTACGGACGAGCTTCTGGGAGCTTTCCCCCTGTACTGCATTGCAAGACAAATTCTGAGTTGCGGACTGGGTTCTGGTTGTTTTATCATTGAGGAGATTTGGATCGAAGAATATATATATATATTGAAAAGTATAGCTGAAAAGGAATTTCTCCAGGAAAAGTTATGTCTGAAGGACTTCTATTTCGAAAGTATATTTGAAAAGTATTTGTCTTGCAGAAAAATGATATTTGAAAGAGCATTATTTGGGAAAGTATATTTGAACATCACGTATTTTGATGATATTTGAAAGAGCAGTACTTGAGATATATTTGAACACCACATATTTGAAGAGACAATGTTTTAAAGATTTCTCTTTATAAAAATATATAAATATACATTCAGTGAAAGTATGTTTCAAAGAAGAAATTTCTCTATTCCGAAATGATTACATCTTTAAGTTTTCCAAATAAACTCACGATTTAAAGTTTTTCACTCGAAGGTTTGACCAGTTTTATTGAGTTCATTGGCTAACGCTTGACGTGAATAAATTAATGCAGTGTCGAGTTGTTAGTGCTTTTATTGGGTGGTGATTCCCGCCATTTGGATTGCATTCTTTCCATTCTCTTTGCGTATTTCTATTATGCTGCCTGTTGATCGTAATTATCGAATTTTCTTCCGTATTATTCGATCGTATTGTTAATTATATTGAAAAATCTTTAGATAGATATTATGTTTCGGTCATTTATACATTTATGCCTTTCTACTTATTAGACCGGTGGTGTCTTGACTAGTCCTCGTCACTACATCACCGAGGTTAGTCTTGATACTTACTGGGCACCGCTATGGTGTGCTCATACCATATTTCTGTACATTTTTGTGTGCAGATCCAGGTTAGTAGCTGCGCAGATCATTGCTGGGGAGACTCAAGGTAACCTGCTGCTGCGTTCGGAGGCTTCGGAGTCACCTTCCTATTTTATTTCTATTCAACTGTACTTACTTATTCCTAGACAGTTGTATTTATATTTGATAGAAGCATTTCGTAGAGCTTATGACTTGTATTTACCGGGTTTTAGGAAATTGTAAACTTTGTTAAGATGTCTATATCGAGATTGTTATAATTCCTTTATTATTGTTTTCGTTCAGTGGAAATGTTAGGCTTACCTGGTCCCTAAGACTAGGTGCCATCACGATACCCAACAGAAGGAAATTTTGGTCGTGACAAGTTGGTATCAGAGCTATAGGTTCATAGGTGCAACAAGTCATAAGCGAGTTTGGGAGAGTCTAGCCGATCGGTACGGAGACGTCTGTAATTATCTTCGAGAGGCTACAGAAAATATTAGGACAATTTCACTTCATTCATTCCTATCGTGTGAATTCATTGATCTTGAAGTTTGAAATTATCGATCCCTTCTCTCACCGACGGTAAGAACACGAGCGTCGGTTCCTAATGATGTTACCCCGAAGCAAATGTCCTGAGGGTCAGAGACAGAGGCCAACGAGGAGCACGTGCTGCAGTTAAGATGACTACCAGAGCAGTCGTTGATGAGTCGCCAGTAGTTCTAGTTGGGGGTCAGGGCACCTGTTACTACCCCGGACTTCAGGAGACCTGAGCGCAGTTTTGAGTACAATTGGTACATCAACTCACGCAGGGTTGATTTTTGTGCATCAGTTGCTTCACAGATAAGGGATGGAGTTTAGACTCCCACCGTCTACACTCCAGCGCAGCAAGATCATATTGGTCAAGTTCCAGATTTCATAGCAGCACTGCATGTGGTTTCAATTCAGCCCGTGGTTAGGACAGCAACATCGGAGGTAGAGCACCTTGGGATTTAGAGGTACTGTAAGTACCACCCTTCTATCTTTCAGTGGATTGGCGGCGGATAATGCCCAGATTTTTCTGGAGGAGTGTCACCATATTCTTCACACTTCAGGTACTATGGAGACGAGCGGGATTACTTTTGTCAAGTCTCAGGTCCAGAGTAGTGGGTTGATCAGCGGTGGTGGCATATGAGTTGGGGTGATCTGGCCGAGTTAGCTTCACTAGCATGGATTCAATTTTCGGAGATGTTTTGAGGGAGGTTGCACCTATGTTCCTTGGAATGTTCGGCGCACAGAGTTTGAGCAGTTGTGTCAGGGTGCCATGTCACCATTGGAGTACGCCATCAGATTTAGTGAGTCGGCCAGTTATGTACCTCAGTTGGTTCCTTCAGTTAAGAGGTGAGTCCGTAGATTCATTTAGGGACTCAGGCATGATATTCAGTTTAGCAAGACTCGAGAGTTAAAGTCGGATGCCTCGTTTCAGCAGGTAGTAGGGATCGCTCGCCTGTTAGAGAGCTTGTCGGACCGGGAGCGAGAGGACAGAAGAGATCAGGAGTAAGGGTCAAGGGAGGCAAGGAGGCCTCGTAGATCGGATAAATCCACTAGTCCTTTATATGGAAGAAGAACCCCCACAATAGAGGTTTCGTGGGTCAGCCAGTTCAGCTTGCATTACCAGCTTCGCATGGGAGCTTTTTCGGGTACTCATGGGTCTCAGGTGATCTATATTGTATGCTTTCCACAGCCACACCGGCAGAGGGATTGTTTTCAGTGTGGAGATGTTAGCCACAGGGTGAGAGATTGTTCCAAGATTCAGGTACGTGTGTTATAGCAGGGTATTCAGGTGGGTAGAAGGCGGCCAAGAGGGGGAGGCCCGACCCGTTGATGTTTTGCATATAGTAGGCTAGAGGCCGTCGTGCCAGATATCATCACCCATGTATGGCTTGATGTGCTAAAGTGGGGTACCATTGTATTTCACTATAGTCATGTTGGTCAGGACGAGTTTCCATTATTTGTTGTTTCATTTATGAGTGAGTTTCATGTGTTGCACTCTATTTTTGCGCTTGCTCCTGTTGGGAGATTCTATGAGTAGTAGCCCATGTCTATCATTGTTTTATTCATCCTTTCCAGTGGTGAAACTGGAAGTGAGTCCATGTCGTCCTTCATGGTAAGCTTTATGTGATTCTCCTAAATATTTTGTTTACGAGATGTGATTTGATACTCCATTGAGATGTGAGTAAGTAAGCGCTATGATTTTGTTAGCCGAGATGAATTAGCCGGAGATCTCTATTGGTATGATATATATTCGACATGTGTCATAGAGTTGAGTACAAGACCCTCGTGATTCTTTGTGATTTTATATGTTTGGACCGGGCTGAGTACCGCGGTGGAATTTTTATCAGGATGGCATCCTTGTGATTTTTTCATATGCTTTGCTTCTTTCTTGTTATATTACTTTTGGTAAGTCAGTATTCATAGAGAGTTATGCCTATGGGCTTGTTTGATATTACCTTTATATGCTTCTATTTTTCATACTCAGTCATTTTGTTATGTGCTTCTTTAGTTTAGTTTGCGGGATGTATGCCCGGTGGTGTTAGCTATGACTCGGATTCGGGTGTCTAATGATGAGGTCTTCGTGTTTATTGCATCATTATCGGTACTATGAGATTTGGAAGCAGAGTTCTTCCATATGTGGGGAAAATTGCCAATGTTGAGTTGATTTCGGGCAGTTATTGTGATCAAAAGTGCTATTGAGCCTATGTGTGATGTGCTATGCTTTGAGGTCGTGCTTTATGGGCGTAGACCTAAGTTGATACAGCTGGTTGAGGCTAATTCCGGATATGGATTTAGAATCGATCTTTTGAAAATGAGTAGAAAGTTAGGAATTGAGGTATGAGGCTTATCGATGATGATGAGAAGGCTATATGGCTGTTGTGATGGTTTCATCAGGTTTATGTAGGTTGGGGTGATGTGGGATCACCCGCGGGTGTGTGTTTGAAGTGCTCAATCAGTGATTGGATGAGTTCAAAGTGAATCTTAGCACGTTCGAGGACAAACGTTTGTTTAAGAGGGGGAGATTGTGATGACCCAAAAGGTCATCCTGTATATTCTAGCTAATTCGGTGTTCCAAGGTCGTGAAAACATCCTTCTATCTCACCTCGATTTGCGTATGCAGCCCGAGCGTGTAGTCGGGAAGCCTTTATGTGAAAAAGCTGATAAAAATGATAATTTTTGTAATAGAAATTTGACTAAAGTTGACTTCAGTCAACGTTTTTGGTAAACGAACCCGGACTCATGATTTAACGGTCCCGGAGGGTCCATAGGAAAATATGGGACTAGAGCGTATGCCCGAAATCAAATATCGAGGTCCCAAGTCTGAGAAATGAATTTTTAAAGAAAGTTATTTTCTGAAAAATATAAAGGTTTTTGGAAATGAAATTTGAGGTGAAACCTGTGATATCGGGCTCGTATTATGGTTTCGGAGCCCGGTACAAGTTCGATATGATTTATATGTGTTATCTGTGAAATTTGGTAAGAAACAGACTTAGTTTAACGCGGTTCGGACCTTAAATGCAAAACTTAATGTTTATAGAAGTTTTGAGGAATTTCATGGATTTTTAGTTTAATTTATCGTTTTAGTGTTGTTTTATATGGTTTAAAACCTCGAGCGAGTCCGTGTTAGGTTATATGACTTGTGTGTGTGGTTGGACGGACCCGGGGGCCTTGGGTATGTTTCGGATGCCCATCAGATGATATTAGAACTTGGGAGACAGCTGAACCATTGCTGGTTCTGGTGTCTCGCACCTGCGATGGACCTTCCGTAGGTGCGGACACGCAGGTGCGGCAAGGAGCCCGCAGGTGCGGACTTGGCCCAAACCCCCAATCCTCGCAGGTGTGGTTTGTTTTTCGTAGATGCCGAGCCGCACGTGAGGCCATTTGACCGCAGGTGCGACCCCATGCCTTTTACTGAGTTTTCGCACCTGCAATGGTATTTCGCATGTGCAGGACCACAGGTGCGGTCCCAGGGGCGCAGGTGCGGATATTGATGGGAAATTATATCAGATTCGAGGGCTTAAGCCTATTTTCACCATTTCGAATTTTGGAGCTCGGGAAGGGCAATTTTTGAAGATCTTTGCACCTGGGTAACTTGGGTAAGTGATTTCTAACCTACTTAGATCAATTTCCATGATTCCTAACTTAAATGTGGTCCTTAGAATTCGAATTTGGGTGGAAGATTTGGGAAAAAACTGATAAACTTTATAGACAAAATTATTGAGTTTTGATTGGGTTTTTGACCTCCGATTTGAGAGATCTTCATATGTTTAGACTCGTGAGTGAATGGGTGTCTGGAAAATAAAATTTTTACCCGATTCTGAGACGTGGCCTTGGAGAATGTTTTGGGCGAATTTCCTAATTTCGCGTATTAGCTTCGAACTTATTAGTTATTTTGTTTCCTTGTGATGATATTTACACTTTGCAATCGAATTGTGTATATTTGGGCCACCAGGAGTTGGATACTCGTGGCAAGAGCGTGGTTTTGAGTTGATTAGCGCAGTCAAGGTAAGTATCTTGCCTAACCTTGTGTTGGGGAATTACCCCTTAGGATTGAGTCCTCTATGTGGATTGTAGTCCGCGTACGCGAGGTGACGAGCGCATACTCTCACTTATT
This sequence comes from Nicotiana paniculata, assembly GCA_005239505.1. Taxonomy (NCBI): domain Eukaryota; kingdom Viridiplantae; phylum Streptophyta; class Magnoliopsida; order Solanales; family Solanaceae; genus Nicotiana; species Nicotiana paniculata. Next base: position 26,422 of record ML331140.1, on the reverse strand, counting down.
TGCAAATAGATTGCCCTTTAGGGATTTCTAGGTCCTTATGTTCCCCGCGTATAAATTGAAATTGTTATATTTAATTTCCTGATTTCTAGTTTCATCTCTCCCTGCTCAAATTAGAAGTACTTGCCTAGATTTCCTTGTTTCTTATATGATCTTAATTGACTTAAATGAAGACCTTGTTTTTCCTACCGTTATACTATATCTTTCTTCATACGCTACCTATGTGACTAAAACTAGTATAATCTCTCCCTATGAATGTCTAACAAGTAATTGGAATATCTATACGTTGGTCAAGCATGCCCGTGAGTCGTACACTGCGATTTAAATGATTTTCCTCTTAAGTACTACTTAGGTTTAATTGATGACTGCCCATGTTGATGGTATTCTTTGATGCTGCCTATTTACTGAGCATTTGTTCAAACTGAGTTTATTAAGTGAAGCTAATTGTCTAAGTGAGAATTGTTTTAGTTGACTCCCTTGCCGGGATGATTTGGTTTCTTGGTTGCGAACTTGAATATATAGAACCGTTGCTATATTTGTCTTGTTTTCCCCTCGTTATGCTGTCTTCTCTTTGTGCTTGGCATTCCTTTCAGTGGCTACTTCTTATGAGTGAGTTTTTACCATTTTCGTGATTTAAGTCTTTGTATTGTTTTGCTCATCGTACCTTGCATTCGGTCTTGTTTGCTTTTGCATCGGTTGTGGCAATATATGTTGTTTCTGTCGCATTCTGGTTGTTTTCCTCAGTGGCTGCATTGCATATTTAAATTAGGACTACGGACCGAGATCCGGGAACTTCCCCCCTGTACTGCACTACATATTTAAATTGGGACTACGAACAGAGATCCGGGAGATTTCCCCCTGTACTGCACTGTATAGTTAAATTGGGACTACAGATAGAGATCCGGGAGCTTTTCCCCTGTACTTCATCGCATATTTAAATCGGGACTACGGATAGAGATCTGGGAGCTTTCCCCCTGTACAGCATCGCATATTTAAATTGGGACTATGGAAGAGATTCCGGGAGCTTTCCCTCTATACTGCATTGCATGACAAATTCTGAGTTGCGGACTGAGTTCCGGTGGTTTTATCGATCATTGAGGAGATTTGGATCGAATAATATATATACATTGAAAATTATAACTAAACAGAAATTATCTCCAGGAAAAGTTATGTCTGAAGGACTTCTATTTCGAAAGTATATTTGGAAAGTATTTTTCTTGCAGAAAAATGATATTTGAAAGAGCAGTATTTGGTAAAGTATATTTGAACATCACGTATTTTGATGATATTTGAAAGAGCAGTATTTGGAAAAGTATATTTGAACACCACGTATTTGAAGAGACTATATTTTAAAGATTTCTCTTTAAAAAAATATATAAATATACCTTCAGAGAATGTATGTATCAAAGAAGAAACTTCTCTATTCCGAAATGATTATATCTTTAAGTTTTCAAAATAAACTCACGATTTAAAGGTTTTCACTCGAAGGTTTGACCAGTTTTATTGAGTTTATTGGCTAAGTCCTGACGTGAATAAATTGATGCAGTGCTGAGTTGCTAGTGCTTTTATTGGGTGGTGATTCCCGGCATTTGAATTGCATTCTTTTCATTCTCTTTCCGTATTTCTATTATGATGTCCGTTGATCGTAATTATTGAATTTTCTTTCTATTGGATTGTATTTCTGTATCGTTAATTATATTGAAAAATCTTTAGATAGATATTATGTTTCGGTCATTTATACATTTATGCCTTTCTACTTATTAGACCGGTGGTGTCTTGACTAGTCCTCGTCACTACTTCACCAAGGTTAGTCTTGATACTTACTGGGCACCGATGTGGTGTGCTCATACTATATTTCTGTACATTTTTGTGTGCAGATCCAGGTTAGTAGCTGCGCAGATCATTGCTGGGGAGACTCAAGGTAACCTGTTGTTGCGTTCGCAGGCTTCGGAGCCACCTTCCTGTTTTATTTCTATTCAAATGTACTTACTTAGTCCTAGACAGTTGAATTTAGATTTGATAGAAAGATTTTGTAGAGCTTATGACTTGTATTTACCGGGTTTTGGGAAATTGTAAACTCTGTCAAGATGTCTATATCGATACTGTTATAATTCCTTTATTATTGTTGTCGTTTAGTGGATATGTTATGCTTACCTAGTCCCTAAGACTAGGTGCCATCACGATACCCAACAGAGGGAAATTTGGGTCGTGACAGAGATGGAACGGTGGGGCTGCCTGGTTTGGAGAGATGAGAGTGAAGAAAAAGAAGAATGGAAGGGGGGTGCGTTGTTCTTGGTTTCATTCAAGGAGGAGTGTTCTGTTCATTCAAGGTGAGAGGACGAGTGGGAGGGGGTCAAGGCCGCCCATGGCTTAGAGAGGTACATCCGGAGAAGAAAATGGTTGTTCTGGGTTTTTTCTTTAAGAATGGGGAAGGAGATTAAGGGGAAACGGCGATGGGGTCGCTTGGGGGGAACAGGTATTTGAGTAGTCGGCTAGGACGGTATGGGCTCGGGTAATTTGGGCCCTGAAATTGGGCAAATTTGATACGAGAGGCAAATTTTATCTTTCAAAAATAGCCACTTTACTACTAATTAAATTTATTTTTACCAAAACGACCTAATTAGTATTTTAACTAATCAAGTAAACTAATTGATTAAAACTAATGTATATTTTTTGTGATTTTCATGCATTAATCTAACAAATAAAGAGTAATTAGTTTCTAAAAATACAAATTAAACCTAAGATGGCATGAAATAAAAATGTGACTTCTTTTAACGATTTTTCTGTAATTTTGAAGTATTAAACATGCATGACATGCAACTAAATAAAGAAAATTTCCTAAAATTAATTAAAAGTTATTTTTTTTTTATTTTTAGGAGTAGTTTCCATGGGGAGCAAAAATTGGGTGTTCATAGTTCTTAATAAAGCATTATGTGATATTTTCGTAATGGCTTTAGTAAAGATAGCAATAGTCATGGCCGACCAAGCAAACCAACAATAAGCAAAAACTAAAGTAAAATTCAGATCACTAACCTGAGCCACCAGCTGTAGTGGCTCTCGTGTACTTCTTGTCTTGAATATACCTAGAAGTGCAAACGTACATGAGCTAGTCTCTATTGTTCCTGGCCCGACTACAACATACCCGTTAAAATCCAATTGCAAGAAAAACCCGAAATCTCCAAATTTGAAGCCTCTTAAGTAATCATAATTTTCTCTTTAAGTCATGCCACCTCCAGTTTCATACAGTTCCAAAGTATTGTGCATTATTTTCGAAGAATGAAACTCATTCCTCTTATGAATTATATATGTTTTGGATGGAAAGGAAGTGTATTGGCTGATGGTACCATATGACTCATCCATCTTTAGAAAAAGTGAATTAGATGTTACTTCTTCTTCACGTATCATGAGGTAACCTTGCTCTCGAATTCTCTTTACCAAAAAATTTAATTCAGGTAACAAGCTGAATCAAATTATCTAAGAGAATGCAAGGCAACCTTATCACACGTGCGTAAGAAGTGCCATCCAGTTTAATTTTTTTTTTAAATGGACAAGACGAGTCACATGATGCCATTAGCCAACACGGAGGAACTTCCTCTCACGCAACATCAACCAACACACTTCGATTGTGATAAAAGAAGAAACCGATAAACCTTCTTTTAGTATAATGTGGATAACAAATCAAAGAGTTTCCTGCAAAAGGAATAAGAGATGAAGCATAATTTTTTCTAATATGAAGCAAATCATCTTATGGAATATCATGCTTGAGACCAGTATATGATATACTATTCTAATTCTTAATAAAGAAATATGTGATACTTTCTTAATGGTTTTAGTGAAGATAGCAATAGCCATGGCCAGCCAAGCGAACCAACAATAAGAAAAAATTAAAGTAAAATTTAGATCACTAACCTGAGCCACCAGCTGTAGTGGCTTGCCTATACTTCTTGTCTTTAATATATCGAGTATCAAAAACGCCCATAATTATCTAAGAGAATGTAAGAACAAGGCAACCTTATCACACCTGTGTAAGAAGTGACATCCAATATATAATTTTTTTTAAATGCACAAGACGAGTCACATGATGCCATTAGACAACTTAAAGGAACTTACTCTCATGGAACATCAACCAACACATTTCTCTTGTGATGAAAGACGAAACAGAGGATCTTGTTTTTAGTAGAATGTGGACAACCAATCAAAGAGATGCCTGCAAAAGGAATAAGAACATAAGCATAACGTTTTCTGATTTGTGGCAAATCATCTGATGGAATATCATGCTTGAGACCAGCTTATGATATAAAATTTTAATTCTTAATAAAGCATTACGTGATACTTTCTTAATGGATTTAATGAAGATAGCAATAGCCAAGGACGACCAAGAAAACCAACAATAAGTAAAATTCAGATCACTAACATGAGCCAGCAGCTGTAGTGGCTTGCATGTACTTCTTGTCTTGAATATACCTAGCAGCACAAACGTCCATAAGCTAGTCTCTATTGTTCCTGGCTCGGCTACAATATGGCCGTCAAAATCCAATTGCAAGAAAAATCCGAGATCTCCAAATCTGATACCTCTCCAATAATCATAGTATTCACTTTACGTCCTACCACCTCCATTGTCATATAGTTCAAAAGTATTTTGCATTATTTTCATATCCCAAAACCCAATCCCCCTATGAATTATATATGCTTTTGATGGAAAGGAAGGGTATTGGCTGATGGTACAATATGACTCATCCATCTCTAGAAAAAGTGAATTGGATGTTACTTCTTCTGCATGTATCATGAGGTAACCTTGCTCTTGAATTCTCTCTACCAAAAAATTTAATTCAGGTAGCAAGCTGAATCAAAGTATCTAAGAGAATGCAAGATCAAGACAACCTTATCACATCTGCGTAATAAGTGACATCCAATTTACAATTTTTTTTTAAAAATGGACAAGACGAGTCACATGATGTCATTAGACAACACGAAGGAATTTACTCTCATGCAACATCAGCCAACACACTTCGATTGTAATGAAAGAAGAAACCGAGAAACTTGCTTTTAGTAGAATGTGGATAACCAATCAAAGAGATGCCTGGAAAAGAAATAAGAACTTAAGAATAATTTTTCCTGATTTAAGGAAAATCACTGATAGAATATCATGCTTGAGAACAACATGTGATATACAATTTTAATTCTTAATAAAGCATTATGTGATACTTACTTAATGGTTTAGTAAAGATAGCAATAGCCATGGCCGACCAAGCAAACCAACAATAAGCAAAAACTAAAGTAAAACTCAGATCACTAACCTGAGCCAGGAGTTATAGTGACTCTCATGTACTTCTTGTCTTGAATATACCTAGCAGTACAAACGTCCATGAGCTAGACTCTATTGTTCCTGTCTCAGCAACAACATACCCGTCAAAATCCAATTGCAAGAAATATTCGAGATCTCCAAATCTGAAACCTCTCAAGTAATCATAATTTTCACTTTACGTCCTACCACCTCCATTGTCATACAGTTCCGAAGTACTTTGCATTATTTTAGAAGCCAAAAACTCATTCCCCTTATGAATTATATATAATTTGGATGGAAAGGAAGTGTATTGGCTAATGGTACCATATGACTCATCCATCTCTAGAAAAAGTGAATTGGATGTTACTTCTTCTACACGTATCATGACGTAACCTTGCTCTCGAATTCTCTCTAAAAAAAATTTAATTCAGGCAGCAAGCTAAATCAAATAATCTAAGAGAATGCAAGAGCAAGGCAACCTTCTCACACCAGCGTAAGAAGCAACATCCAATTTAAATTTTTTTTAACATGGACAAGATTTTTCACATGATGCCATTAGACAACACAGAGGAACTTCCTCTCATGCAACATCAACCAACACACTTCGATTGTGATGAAAGAAGAAACCGAGGAACTTTCTTTTAGTAGAATGTGGATAAACAATCAAAGAGATGCCTGCAAAAGGAATAAGAGCTGAAGCATAATTTTCTCTGATATGAAGCAATTCATCTAATGGAATATAATGCTTGAGGCCAGCATATGATATACTATTATAATTCTTAATAAATAAATATGTGATACTTTCTTAATGGTATTAGAGAAGATAGCAATAGCCATGGCCAGCCAAGAAAACCAACAATAAGCAAAAATTAAAGTAAAATTCATATCACTGGCTTGTGCCACCAGCTGTAGTGGCTTGCCTATACTTCTTGTCTTTAATATACCTAGCAGCACAAACGTCCATAATTATCTAAGATAATTCAAGAACAAGGCAACCTCATCACACCTGCGTAAGAAGTGACATCCAATTTACAATTTTTTTAAAATGGACAAGATGAGTCACATGATGCCATTAGACAACATAGATAAACTTACTCTAATGCAACATAAACCAACACACTTTGATTATGATGAAAGAAGAAACCAAGGATCTTGATTTTAGTAGAATGTGGATAACCAATGAAAGAGATGTCTGCAAAAGGAATAAGAACTTAAGCATAATTTTTTCTGATTTTAGGCAAATCACTGATAGAATATCATGCTTGAGACCAGCATATGATATACGATTGTAATTCTTAATAAAGCATTATGTGATAATTTCTTAATGGTTCTAGCAAAGATATCAATAGCCATGGCCGACCAAGCAAACCAACAATAAGCAAAAATTAAAGTAAAATTCAGATCACTAACCTGAGCCAGCAGCTGTAGTGGCTCTCGTGTACTTCTTGTCTTGAATATACCTAGCAGCATAAACGTCCATGGTCTAGTCTCTATTGTTCGTGGCTTGGCTACAACATACCCGTCAAAATCCAATTGTAAGAAAAACCCGAGATCTCCAAATCTGAAACCTCTCAAGTAATCATAGTTTTCACTTTAAGTCCTACCTCCTCCATTGTCATACAGTTCCAAAGTACTTTGCATTATTTTCGAAGCCCAAAACTCATTCCCCCTATGAATTATATATTCTTTGGATGTAAAAGAAGTGTATTGGTTGATGGTACCATATGACTCATCCTTCTCTAGAAAAAGTGAATTGGATTTTACTTCTTCTACATGTATCATGAGGTAACCTTGCTCTCGAATTTTCTCTACCTAAAAATTTAATTCAGGTAGAAAGATGAATCAAAGTATCTAAGAGAATGCAAGATCAAGGCAATCTTATCACACATGCGTAAGAAGTGACATCCAATTTATAATTTTTTAAAACTGGAAAAGACGAGTCACATGATGTCATGAAACAACATCGAGGTACTTACTCTCATTCAACATCAAACAACACACTTATATTTTGATGAAAGAAGAGAAAGAGGAGCTTTCTTTTAGTAGAATGTGGCTAACCAATCAAAGAGATGCCTGCAAAAAGGAATAAGAACTTAAGCACATATTTTCTTATTTGAGGCAAATTATCCAATGGAATATAATGCCTGAGACTAGTATATGATATACTGATACTTTCTTAATGGTTTTAGTAAGGATAGCAATAGCCATGGCCAACCAAGCAAACCAACAATAAGTAAAAGTTAAAGTAGAATTTAGATCACTAACCTGAGCCAGCAGCTGTAGTGGCTTGCATGTACTTCTTGTCTTTAATAGACCTAGCACCGCAAACGTCCATCAGCTAGGCTCTATTGTTCCTAGCTCAAATACAACATACCCGTCCAAATCCAATCGCAAGAAAAACCTGAGATCTCCAAATTTGAAACCTCTCCAATAATCATAGTTTTCACTTTAAGTGCTACCACCTCCACTATCATACAGTTCCAAAGTACTTTGCATTATTTTTGAAGCCCTAAACTCATTCCTCCTATGAATTATAAATGCTTTGGATGGAAATGAAGTGTATTGGATGATGGTACCATATGACTCATCCATCTTTAGAAAAAGTGAATTGGATGTTACTTCTTCTGCATGTATCATGAGGTAACCTTGCTCTCCAATTCTCTCTACCAAAAAATTTAATTTAGGTAGCAAGATGAATATAAGCATCTAAGATAATGCAAGCGCAAGGCAACCTTATCACACCTGCATAAGAAGTGACATCCAATTTACAATTTTTTTAAAATGGGCAAGACAAGTCACATGATGCCATTAGACAACACGGATGAACTTCCTCTCACGAAACATCAACCAACACACTTTTGTTGTGATGAAATAAAAAATCGAGGAGCTCGATTTTAATAGAATGTCGATAACCAATCAAATAGATGCCTGCAAAAGGAATAAGAGCTGAAGCATAATTTTTTCTGATATGAAGCAAATCATGTGATGGAATATTATGCTTGAGACCAAAATATGATGTACGATTTTAATTCTTAATAAAGCATTATGTTATACTTTCTTAATGGTTTTGGTGAAGATAGGAATAGCCAAGTCTGACCAAGCAAACCAACAATAAGCAAAAATAAAAGTAAAACTCAGATCACTAACCTGAGCCAACAGTTGTAGTTGCTTGAGCTAGTCTCTATTGTTCGTGGGTCGGCTACAACATACCTGTCAAAATTCAATTGCAAGAAAAACCCGAGATCTCCAAATATGAAAAATCTCCAGTAATCATAGTATTCACTTTAAATCCATCACCTCCATTGTCATACAGTTCCAAAGTACTTTGCATTATTTTCGAAGCCCAAAACTCAATCCCCCTATGAATTATATATGCTTTGGATGGAAAGGAAGTGTGTTGGCTGATGATACTATATGACTCATCCATCTCTAGAAAAAGTGAATTGGATGTTACTTTTTCTACACTTATCATGACGTAACCTTGCGCTCTTATTCTCTCTACCAAAAAATTTAATTCAGGTAGCAAGCTGAATCAAGTTATTTAAGAGAATGCAAGAACAAGGCAACCTTGTCACACCTATGTAAAAAGTGACATCCAATTTACAATTTTTTTAAAATGGACAAGACGAGTCACATGATGCCATTAGACAACATGGAGGAACTTCCTCTCATGCAAGATCAACCAACACACTTCGATTGTGATGAAAGAAGAAACCGAGAAACTTGCTTTTAGTAGAATGTGGATAACCAATCAAAGAGATGCTTGCAAAAGGAATAAGAGCTGAAGCATAAATTTTTTCTGATATGAAGAAAATCAACTGATGGAATATAATGCTTGAGACCAGCATATGATATACTATTCTAATTCTTAATAAATCAATATGTGATACTTTCTTAATGGTTTTAGTGAAGATAGCAATAGCTATGGTCAATCAAGCACCAATAATAAGCAAAAAATTAAGTAGAATTCAGATCACTGACCTGAGCCACCAGCTGTAGTGTCTTGCCTATACTTCTTGTCTTGAATATACCTAGCAGCACAAACGTCCATAATTATCTAAGAGAATGGAAGATCAAGGAAACCATAGCACACCTGTTATAACGACTCGGTCGGTCATTTCGTGAGATTACCCCCGTTTCCCTTATTTCTTCCTTATCATATATTACTTAGCCTGTTTATGTTGTATTGGGTCAGATGGTTTGGGTTCGGAGTGGTCGTTGTGATATTAGAGGCACTTAGCCTCTCAAAGTAGCCTAATAGTTGAAAAGTCAAATTGAGAGTTGACTTATTGGTAAACGACCTCGGAATGAGGATTTTATGGATCGGATAGCTTTGCTAGGTGATTTGAGACTTAGGAGTGTGTTTGGAATGAAGTTTGATGTCTGGCGTAGAATTAGGCTTGAATTGGCGAAAGTTAATTTTTGGCGACTTCTGATCGGCAGTGGAAAATAGGCTATCGGGGTCGGAATGGAATTCAGATAGTTGGAGAAAGTTCGTAATGTTATTTTGTATATGTGTGCAAATTTTCAGGTCAACCGGATGTGTTTTTATTGGTTTTGGCATCATTGGCGAAATTTAGAAGTTATAAAGTTCATAGGTTTGAATTTGATGTAATTTTGGTGTTTTTGTGCTGTTTTTGGTGTTTCGAAGGCTCGAATAAGTTTGAATGATGCTATGGGGTGTGTTGGTATGTTTAGTTGGGGGCCCGAGGGGCTCGGGATTGATTTCGGATGGTCTGCAGAGGTTTGAACTTAGGAAATTTGCAGCAAATAGCTGCTAGTGTGGCCGCACCTGCGGATGGGTAGCCGCAGGTGCATTGCCGTATGTGCGAAGGCCCATGCGTAGATGCGAAGATAGGCCAGGTAGGAGGAGTCCGCAGGTGCGAAGAGTTGGCCGCACCTGCGAAGCCGCAGGTGCGGAAAAGGGACCGCAGGTGCGAGAATTGGACTGTTAGTGAGATTTCGCAGGTGCACACTTGGGACCGCAGGTGCGGGTCCGCAAGTGCGAGGAATTGTCCGCAGGTGCAGATTAATTGCGTAAAACATTATAAAATGGTGCCTCCGCGAAATTTTAGTCATTCTTCCATTGTTGCATGCGGGTGGAGCTTGTTTGAGAGCAAATTGAAGAAAGAATTCGAGGTTCTTCAGTGGAGGTAAGTTCCCGGATTATAAAAGTCGTTTCTATGCTATTTTGTTCGGATTAGGCTTGTAATTTGAAGGATTAAAGTAGAAAAAGTTTGGAAAAATGGAAGAAGGTTTGGAAAATTCTTTTGGCGATTTGGGTAGGCAATTATAGTCTGATTGTGGTGTTCTTGGTATGTGTAGAATCGTGGGATTCTAGTGATTTAAATTTTATTAAATTCCGAGACGTGGGCCCAAGGCTCGAAGTTGGCCGAATTTTAAGAATTGTGTTAAAAATTATATCTTTCAATTGGTTTTTGTTCCGTTAGCGTGTATTGATGATGTTGATCTGATTTTCGCTAGATTCGGAGCATTTGGGAGCCAATTCGAGGGGCAAGCGCATCGCGGAGTAGCTTTTGGGCTGTTTTGAGGTAAATAATGATTGTAACTCTAAACCTGAGGGTATGACACCTCGTTAGTTGATATTGTGTTGATAAATTAGGTGACGCACACGCTAGGTGACGAGCGTGGGGGCGTGCACCAATAGGGATTGTGACTTGGTCCGTCCCGTAGCGACTATTAAGTCGCGTATTCGATTTGAACCCTTACGACATCCTGTCTTTCAGAAGTTTATACATGCTTATGGGTTGTGAGCCATTTTTGGGGCCTTGTGCTGATCTGTTTAGACCCTAAGGGGTATTTTCCATGTTTGGGGCCTTGTGTCAACCTGTTTAGACCCTCAGGGGTATTTTCTATGTTTGGTGCCTTATGCCGACCTGTTTAAACCCTCAGGGGTACTTTTACACTATTCTACAAATATCCTGTTGGTAAATTGTGAACTCAGTCATTGTTTCCTACTTGTTGTTATTTTCACTGTTCTCACACGGCTTTGAAAACTCTGAAAAGTATTTTGGGCTGAGTCCCGTGAGACGAGATAATTGTCCAAGTGGCTTGTGAGGGTGACAGAGTCAAGCCGAGAGCCGAGTATGTGAGGATAGTTATGGGACGGGCTGCACGCCGCAGCAATATATGTGTTATATATCATATGTGGGTCGGGCTGCACGCCGCAGCAATATAGATTATATATATATGGATCGGGCTGCATGCCACAATAATATATGTTATATATGGATCGGGATGCACGCTGCAGCAAATATAGCGCTTGGGCTGAAGGAGCCCCTCCAAGAGTCTGTACACCCCCAGTGAGCGCAGTCGACTATTATATGGATCGGACTGCACGCCTCAGCAATATATGTTATATATATATATGGGTCCGGCTGCACGTCGCAGCAGTATAAATATATATGTATGTATAAATGTAGTGGAGCAGGCTGCCCACCGCAGCAGTTGTGTGTGTTCATTGTACTTACTGAGTACGGGTGTTAAGTGAGAGCATGAGAGACTGATAGTGGAGTCACGAGTGACTGAGAGTCTTGCCTGAGAGGCTTTATTGAGAATGATATTGTGCCCGAGGGGCTTATATTCTATGAAAATGTTGTTTTCACTCTTCTTTACACTGAGCCTCTGATAATAAATATTGGATAAAAGTTTTCATACGAGATGTTTAAATGAAAATCGGGTTTTATGAAATATTCGGAATTGTAGATGTCTGACTTTATTTATTCATTTCCACTGTCATTCATTATATGGATTTACATGATTTAAATGGCTCGTCACTACACTCAAGTTTTTAGTTACATTGATTACTTACTTAGTTGGCGTACTCATGTTACTCCCTGCACCTCTGTGTGCAAACCCAGGTACCGGACGATCTCACTAGTTTATTTCCGGATGAGCTTGGAGTTGTTCGAGGATAGAGGTAGCTGCTCAGCGTCCCCAGCTCACCTCTTTTCCTTCCCTCGGATTATAGTTTCTTTTGGTCTTTTGTACCTCAGACTTTTGTTGTAGCAAGTCACTGTTGTACATTGTATTTTCAGTCTTAGATGCTCATGACAATTGACTCCAGGTTTTGGGGAAGTGTATATTTGTTTCATCTCTTTCTGCTATTTTTTAATCTGCTAAAATTTTGGGAAAAATTAATATTTATATTGATAGTCTGAAATGGTTGGATAGCCTAGTTCCATGATAGGGGCCATCACGGCCGGTTAGGATTTGGCGTCGTGACACCTGCGTAAAAAGTGACATCCAATTTACAATTTTTTTAAAATCGACAAGACAAGTCTTATCGTCACGACCCCAAATACGAAGCCGGCCGTGATGGAGCCTATCATGATACTAGGCTATCCAAACCCCCGGGAAAACAACATAAGGACTTTCCCTTAAATTCTTAACTATTCGATATTCCACAAAATTCTTCTGATTAAGCAGTTTAAAGCAAAAAATGAATAATATAGTTTATACACTGCCCCAAAACCTGGAGTCAACCGTCATGAGCATCTACAAACAATACCACGTACTAATATTTCTTTACTAACAACCAGTTCTAGGAATGATATCAAATAACATGATAAGAAGGGAAAGAGGGCATGCTACGGACACCAAATAGCTACCTGAAAATCCCAAACCAAACTCCAAGAGAATGTGAAAACAGCTAGCGCTCAGATCCAGCCCTGAATCTTCACACGAGGTGCAGGGAGTAATGTGAGTACGCCAACTCAACAGTAATGAAAGTAAATAATGTCTAAGGCAACGAAACACGTAAAAGCAGTCATAAAATACACAGAGAATGAACTCCTTTCATAAAACACAAATACGATGCCTTAGAACATTTAAAAAATCAATCTCAGTAAAATATCATTTGAAATGTTCCTTCTCAGAAATTCCATATAAATCAAGGTAATTTAATATAGAAATTATAGAAAACATAGATAGCCTCTCGGGCAAAAACATATTTCATAAATCGCGGCCTGGGCATAACATCCCTCAGAATCAGTCGCTCAGCATGCCTCACCATTACTCTGTATAAGCCCCTCGGGAAACCTCACAGTCACTCATGCCTCCCAATCACTCGTCACTCGGCACTCGCACTCAGAAGGTAACTTGCGCTCACTAGGGTATATACAGACTCGGGATGGGATCCTACAGTCTAAGCGCTAATGTCAAGCCATCCCATGGCATAATCACTCAGGCTCTCCGCCCCTTACATATCATAAACAATGTAACATGCTGCGGCGTGCATCCCGATCCCATAGCATCCTAAAAACATAGGCCCTCGGCCACACTCAGTCAAAAATCTCTCAAATAGCCACTCGGGCTACCAGTGAAACGGGGTACTCAACCCAAAATATCATTTTATATCTCAAAATAGTGTAAATAAGATAGAGTTTCGAAATCAGTTATACATAAAATGGCTGAGTGTAAATTATTTGTCAACACAGTGAGGAATAGCAGCAAAAGCCCCCCAAGGGGTCCAAATACACGGCACGAGGCCCAAATACGGCATTCCGCCCAAAACATAGTAAATAATCTTTAAAACATGAAATATCATATGATTTAGAATCAAATACGCAACTCAATAGTTGCCATGGGATGGACCAAGTCATAATCCCCCTGTCAGTGCACGCCACACACTCGTCACTCAGCATATGCGCCACTCCAAAAATAATGAAAAAGTACGAAGTCCGGGGTTTCATACCCTAAGGACAAGATTTACAGTCATTAGTTACCTCAAATCGGCCCGAAAACTACTCTGCGATAATCTTGCCCCTCGAATCGGCTCCCAAATGCTCCGAATCTATTTAAAACCAGATTAATAACATCAAAATATTCTAGGGAGACGAAACCCATTGGAAAATTATCACAATTAGGCACAAATACCGAAATTAGCAAAACCCGACTGCGGGACACACGTCTCGAAATTTGTTAAAAATCACAAAGTCGGAATCCTTGTCCTCCCACGACTCTATACATACCAATAACATCAAAATCGGACCACAATTCCCCCTCAATTACTCAAGTAAAGTCTCCAATTTCCCATGCCCTAACTTCCCCAATTTTGGGTTTAAATTTGACAAATTTCAGGTTTAATCACATAGAAATCAACATAAAGTCGAGTTATGAAGTCAAGAATCTTACCTCCAAGCGTTTCCCCTTTTATTCCCTCTCTAATACCTCTCAAAAGCTTCAAAAATTTCCCAAAAATGGTGAAAAATGGCTAAAGGTCCCGGATATGGCCTTTTAAATGCACTGGCCAGCACCTATATTTTTCCTCAGTGTGTTCGCGCCACCAGGAACTTGTTCGTGAAGCTCAGAAAATTTCCCCTCTACACGACCGCGTCCTCCCCAGCGCGTTCGCTTAGAGTAANCCCCAAGCGCCTAACTCCCTTATGCTATCGCATAGCACACAGACGCGATCGCATAGCACACATACCATTACCCCATGCGATCGCCACTTCCCAAATGCGGCCGCATAGAATAAAAATCTTGCTGCCTCATAACAAGTCTATGCGGTCGCATACATACCCTTGCGATCGCAGAGAAGAAAACTAGACCTGAACAGCAGCAAAAATCTGTCAACTCTTAAGTCCAAAATTAGATCCGTTAACCACCCGAAACTCACCCGAGGCCCTCGGGACCTCAACCAAACATAAGAACACATCTCATAACCTTATTCAAACTTAGTCGAGCCTTCAAAACGCCCAAAACAACACTAATAAAACCAAGATCGCATCAGATTTAAGCCTATGAACTTTGAGATTTCTAAATTTCGCCGATGATGCTGAAACCACCCAAAACACGTCTAATTGACCTGAAAATTTGTACACATATCCAAAATGACACTACGAACTTGGACCAACTTCCGAAATTCCATTCTGACCCCGATAGCCCATTTTCCACTGCCGACCGAAAATTGCCAAAAAACTCAATTTTGCCAATTCAAGCCTAATTCTACTCCGGACATCAAAACCACATTCCGAACACACACCTAAGTCCCAAATCACCTGACGAAGCTATCTGAGCCATAAAATTTACATTCTGAGGTCGTTTACTAATAAGTCAACCCCAGTTGACTTTTTCAACTATTAAGCCAATTTAAGAGACTAAGTGTATCAGTTCTCACCACGACCACTCCGAACCTGAACCAACCGACCCAACACATCATAATAGGTTAACTAGAACATAACAAAGCTGAAACAGAAGAAACAGGGAATCTCACGGAACCACCGACCGGGTCATTACATTCTCCCCCTCTTAAACAAACGTTCGTCCTCGAACAAGTCTAGAAACATACCTAGAGTTTCAAATAAGTAGGGATATCTGCTCCGTATCTTCCGCTCGGTCTCCCGGGTGGAATCCTCCACCGGATGTCCTCTCCACTAAACTTTCACTAAAGCTATATCCTTAGATCTCAACTTTCTGACCTAACGACCCAAAATAGCCACTGGCTCTACCTCATAGGACATATCACCCTCGAGTTGAACCGTGCTGAAGTCCAAAACATGAGACGAGTCACCAACATACTTCTGGAGCATCGACACATGAAACACCGGATGAAAACTCGATAAGCTGGGCGGCAGAGCAAGTCAATAAGCCACCTCTCCAACCCTCTGAAGCACCTCAAAAGGCCCAATGAACCGGGGACTCAACTTGCTCCTCTTCCCGAATCTCATAACACCCTTCATAGGTGATACCTTTAGAAACACCTTCTCCCTAACCATAAAAGACAAATCTCGGACCTTCCGGTCCGCATAACTCTTCTGCCTAGATTGCACCGTGCGAAGCCGCTCCTGAATCAACTTCACCTTATCCAATGCATCCTGTACCAAATTTGTGCCCAATAGCCTGGCCTCACCCGGCTCAAACCAACCAACCAGAGATCTACACCTCCTACTATATAAAGCCTCATACGGATCCATCTAGATACTCGACTGATAACTGTTATTATAGGCAAACTTCGCGAGTGGCAGAAACTGGTCCCATGAACCCCTAAAATCAATGACACACGCACGCAACATGTCCTCCAAAATCTGAATAGTGTGCTCTGACTGTCCGTCTGCCTGAGGTTGAAATGATGTGCTTAACTTGACCTGAATACCCAACTCCCTCTACACGGCCCTCCAAAACTGAGATGTGAACTGAGTACCTCTGTCTGAAATGATAGAAACTGGAACACCATGAAATCGGATAATCTCCCTGATCTAAATCTCAGCTAACCGCTCCGAAGAATAGGTAGTACCAACAGGAATGAAGTGCGCGGACTTGGTCAGCCGATCCACAATAACCCATATAGCATCAAACCTCCTCGAGGTCCGTGAAAGCCCAACTACAAAGATAATGGTGATCCACTCCCACATCCACTCTGGAATATCCAATCTCTGATGCAATCTCCCTAGTCTCTAGTGCTCGTACTTAACATGCTGACAGTTGAGACACCGAGCCACGAACTCTACAATATCACTCTTCATCCGCCTCTACCAATAATGCTGCCTCAGATCATGGTTCATCTTCGCGGCACCCGGATGGATGGAATACCGCGAGCTGTGAGCCTCCACTAGAATCAACTCTCGAATCCCATCCACATTAGGCACACATATCCGACCCTTCATCTGCATAACACCATCATCGCTAATAACTACATCCATGGCATCACCTCGCCGAACCCTATCCTGAAGAACGAGCAAGTGTGGTCATCATACTGACGCTCTCTGATCCGGTCATAAAGAGAAGACCTGGAGGCTACACAAGCCAATACCCGGCAGGCTCTGATAGATCCAATCTCACCAACTGGCCCGCTAAGGCTTGAACATCAAATGCTAAAGGTCTCTCTACTGCTGGAAGATATGCTAGACTCCCCAAACTCTCTGCTCTGCGACTCAAGGCATCGACCACTACATTGGCCTTCCCCGGATAGTATAGGATAGTGATATCATAGTCCTTCAGAAGCTCCAACCATCTCCTCTTACGCAAATTCAGATCTTCTACTTAAACATATGCTGCAGACTACGGTGATCAGTGAAAATCTCACAATGCACCCCATACAAATAATGATGCCAAATCTTCAAGGCGTGAACAATGGCTGCTAGCTCGAAATCATGCACTGAGTAATTCTTCTCATGAGTCTTCAACTGGCACGAGGCGTAGGCAATCACCTTGCCCTCCTGCATCAAAACAAGATTGATGCCTATGCTCGAGGCATCACGATATACGGTATAAGAACCTGAAGTTGATGGAAATACTAACACTGGAGCTGAGGTCAATACAACCTTGAGCTTCTGAAAGTTCTTCTCACACTCGTCCGACCACCTGAACGAAGCACTCTTCTAGGTCAACCTAGTTAAGGGAGAAAAAATAGAAGAAAATCCCTCCACAAAGCGGCGGTAATACCCCGCCAAACCAAGGAAGCTCCTAACCTCTGTAGCTGAGGACGGTCTGGGCCAACTCTGCATCGCCTCTATCTTCTTCGGATCAACCTGAATACCCTTACTGGATGCCACGTGCCCAAACAAAGCTACTGAGCCAGGCCAAAACTCACACTTGGAGAACTTTGCATAAAGCTTCTCCTCCCTCAATCTATAAAACCACTCTCAAATGTTGAGCGTGCTCCTCATGGCTATGAGAGTACACCAGGATGTCATCAATGAACACAATAACAAAGGAATCCAGGTATGGCTGAAAAACGCTGTTTATCAGATCCATGAACGCTGCTGAGGCATTGGTCTGCCCAAAAGACATCACCATAAACTCATAGTGACCATAACAAGTCATGAAAGCTGTCTTAGGAATATCAGAATCCTGAATCTTCAGCTGATGATACCTGGATCTCAAGTAAATCTTAGAGAACACCTTGGCTCCTTGAAGGTGGTCAAACAAATTAATAATGCGAGGCAAAGGATACTTATTCTTACTTGTAACCTTGTTCAACTGCCTGTAGTCAATACACATTCTCATGGAACCATCCTTCTTTTTCACAAACAACACTAGTGCACCCCAAGGTGACACACTATGCCGAATGAACCCCTTATCTAGGAGTTCCTGAAGCTGCTCTTTCAATTCCTTCAACTCCGCTGGTGCCATACGATAAGGTGGAATAGAAATAGGCTGAGTGCCTGGCACCAGATCAATACTAAAATCAATATCCCTATCAGGTGGCATGCCTGACAGGTCTGCAGAAAACACGTCCGGAAAATCATGGACCACAGGAACCGAATCAATAGCGGGAGTCTCACCAATGACATCCCTCACAAAAGCCAAATACGATAAACACCCCCTTTTAACCATATGCTGAGCCTTCAGGTAAGAAATCACCCTACTAAGCACATACTCAATATAATCTCTCCACTCAACCCTTGAAAATCCTGGCATAGCTAAGGTCACGGTCTTAGCGTGACAATCAAGAACAACATGACACGGAGATAGCCAATCCATGCCCAATATCACATCGAAATCAACCATGCTGAGTAATAATAGGTCCACTCGGGTCTCCCTACCCCCAATAGATATCACACATGACCGATGCACACGGTCCACAATAATAGTATCGCCCACCGGATTCGACACATGAACCGATGCAACTAGAGACTCACGGGGCATATCTAGAAAATAGGCAAAATATGATGAAACATAGGGATACATAGAACCAGGGTCAAATAAGGCCAAAGCATCTCGGCGACAGACTGAGACAATACCTTTGATCACTGCATCTGAGGTCATAGCATCTGGCCTGGCTGGAAGTGCATAAATACGAGTCCGACCTCGACCTACACGACCTCCCCCTCTAGGGCGGCCCATAGCGGTCTGACCCCCACCCCTAAATATCTGGGCGGGTGGTGAAGTAACTGGAGCTGAAGTCAAGGGCTGACCCCTCTGCTGAGAAGAACCACCAAGACGACGAGGACATTTCCTCCACCCATTCCGAAACTCTCCACACTCGAAGCACCTTCCTGGAGCTGGAGACGGAGATAGAAAGAAACCCCTGGCACCAGAATGGCCACCAGAAGAACCATGCATAGAGGAACACTGAACTGATGGTGCTCGAGCTGCGCTCTGGGCTAGAAGGGCACTGAATGAAGAACGGCCCGGCTGAGAACTACGGGAACCATGCCTCGAAGATGCACCACTATAGGCTGGGTGGACTGGCCTAGGAGGCCTGAATGAATGACCTTTACTATGCGGAAATTGTCCTCTGGAAGGAGCACCCCTGAAACTACCATATCCACGAGGCCTCTTAGACTCCCTCTTTTCTCGCTCCTGGTGGTGAACTGACTCAATATCTCAAGCCGCGTCACCAACCTGCTCGAAAGTAGCACCTGAAACTCTCTCTCTGGTCATCAAGTGAGGCCATCCACGAACCTCCTAATCCTCTCTCTCTCAGTAGGAACCAACTCTGTGGCATGACGGGCTAGCTCAGAAAACCTCATATCATACTGCGTCACTGTCAACTCACCCTGTCGCAGCTGCTCAAACTGCCTACGCAGCTCCTCTCTATGAGACTGGGGAACATACTTCTCTAAGAAGATTGTAGAGAATTGCTGCCAAGAAAAAGGTGCTGCACCAATGGGCCTACGCCTCTCAAAAGACTCCCACTAAGTAAAATCAGCCCCAGAAAACTGAAAAATAGCAAACGAGACCCTACTGGTCTCCAGTATCCCTACAGTACGAAGCATCCTCTAACACTTGTCCAGAAAACCTTGGGCATCCTCGCCCTCAGCACCACTGAATGTCAGAGGTTGAAGTCTACTAAATCTCTCCAGCCTGCGCCGCTCGTCATCTGGCATAGTTGGAACCACGAAATCCTAATTGGGACAACCGGCTGGGCTGGAACTGCCCCCGGTGTCTGAAGGCCCTGAGTAACCTGCTCAGGTGTCCGGGAAGCTGGAGTTTGAGTGCCTCCCCCAGACTGAGAAGTAGCAGTAGTGGTAGATACAACAATTGCCTGAGCAAGGCTGGTGCATACAGTCAAAATCTGAGCTAGGGTCTCCTAAAGACCCAGAATAATAATAGGCACTATCGGTGCCTGAACCTGCCCCGCTAGAATATCTGCGGTGGGAACCTGATCCTGAACAGTAGGTGGATCCACGGGTACTGCCCCGGCTGCTGCGGGGTCCGCATCCCTCCCTCTGCCACGGCCTCGACCTTTCGCTAGTCTAGCTGGTGTCTGGTCACCCTGATCGGTAGCGCGAGTCCTCACCATCTATAAGAGAAGGAAAACAATAGAAGTTTAGTTTCAGAAATCAACAGATTCGCACGACAGAATTCAAGAATGTGAGATTTTTCCTAAGGGTTCTGTAGCCTCTCGAAGATAAGTACAGATGTCTCTGTACCGATCCACAAGACTCTACTAAACATGCTCATAACCGGTGAGTCCTATGTAACCTAAGGATCTCTGATACCAACTTGTCACGACCCCAAATACGAAGCCGGTCGTGATGACGCCTATCATGATGCTAGGCTAGCAAAACCCCCGGGAAAACAACATAAGGACTTTCCCTTAAATTCGTAATTATTCGATATTCCACAAAATTCTTCCGATTAAGCAGTTTAAAGCAACAAAATGAATAATATAGTTTATACACTACCCCAAAACCTAGAGTCAACCGTCATGAGAATCTACAAACAATACCAAGTGTGAGCATGTGATTTTTCACCTACTAAATACACCTACAAATTTGCTAAATAATTTAATTTTTTAGGTTTCTGTTGAATTTCAGAGTATATTTGTTAATTACTTATGATCATAATTCATCCTTTAAAATCATTGAAATATACAACAAGAACAAAAACATTTATTATTTGGCACAATCAGGTTTTGATAATTAGTTGCATAATTTAATCCTTTTTACTAAGAAAATTATAAAATTTGTTCTTTAAATAATTATTGGTGTTAAACTAAATGATTTTACTTTTAATTAACCCATCAATTAATTTATAATTCAACAAAACTAAGTTAAAGTTAGTTACTACTTTTAAGAAGTTTAAATTGAATAGATTAATTAACTTAAATTGGCCAAAGGAGGTTTAAAATCGGACTTGGGCCAAATTACCCAGGCCCAAAATCCCTTCTCCCTAACACCAAACTCGAGCCAGCCCAAACCCCTCACCCGGCCTGCCCCAGCTTAACCAAAACGACGCTGTTTTAGGCCCAATTCAATCCCAACCATTGATCTGTCTATGATCCAACGGACCGGAACTGGCCATCCTTTCCGTATTTAAATGTCAAAACCCACCCCATACCCCCATTTCGATCCAAACCCAACCCCGACCTCTAACCCTAGCCTCCCTATCTCCTTCATCTCTCTCAAACTCTAAACCCTAGCCACCTCTGAAACCCCACCGTCGTCCGACCACCATAACCACTCCAATCAACCCCAAACCTCTACTAGGCAACCACCATTACCTCCTCTATCACCTCCTGTATCAACTCCCCTGAAAAAACCGATGAACTTGTTGGGGTTTCAGATCTAAGAATCTGAAAACCCCCTGAAATTTCTCCCCGTCCGATTCGAGGGCAACAAATGGTTTAGACCTTCATGGGTCGATTGCTCTTAGCTAGAGAAATCGATTCATGAAGGTTTAATTCATTTTTTCTTTAAAACCCCCATCAGATCTGGTAAGGTCCAGTGACCCCCTCCTTTTTCCCGGCCAAAAAAACCCTTTCTACGGGTATCCCCCTTCCCTTTCTAACTGTTTTGGTTTGAACATGTCTAGATGCAGTTATTTTTGTGAAAGATCTGTGTAGATCTGTTGTTTGCTCCCCCACCTATGTATATTTTTTCCTTGTCATTTCGATTTTAAGCATGTTTCATGACTTTTGTTCTTGTCATACTAGGTAATTAGGTTTTCCCTGTTAATCATACCTCCTGAATTAGGTTTCATCAATGACTGCATATATGATTTTTCTGTTTTTATTCACATTGTTTTCGATTGATGCAGTACTTAACACATTATGCAATCCCGAACTGTTTTGCGACCATGAATAATCATTTTTAGATTTCCTGTTAGTCACCATTGATTTACTAAAGATTATACTTATTTGATTCATGCTTGGTTTGTTTTAGACTGCCTTCACTGTCGCTCCTTCCCACCTTCAATCGATTGTTTACTCTAGTTGATCTTCTGAGTTTAGTGTAATATAGGGTTAACCATCCACCCTGACTAAGCAATTAAATAATAATATAGTTAGATAATCATACACAGCTAATTGAGTATCCATGTGAACTAAGTAACAAGTATAATTGACCTAAGTCTGAGAAGTTTAAAGTAACTGATTAATCTGAAATTAATCCACCCTTGATAAGTCAACAAAGTTTAGCTACTAATTAATTAAATTAGTATAGAATTACTTATTACCTAATTAATAACCTAGCTAACTTCCTTTAATCAAACTAAGATCCTAGAATGACCAAAATAGTTTGAAAGTTCAGTTTAATAGGATTAATCACTCAATTGACTAAGAGTTAATGGATAAAGCCTAATTACACCTAATGAAATTGTTTCAACCAACTAGCTACTGATTTAAATTCAAATGGTAATAAATTTGAGTTTAAATTAATTAGGCAATAAGTCACACTTAACTAATAGACTTAATTTTTAATCAGCTAAACAACATAGTTAGATAACTGGTTAAGATCAATTAACTAAGTTTAAGAGTAATTGATTCACTTAGTCTCACATTTAAATGATTCCAACTTCTTCAATCCAGAAATTAACTTAGGTAGCTTCTTAAAATATGTAATTAAAAATAAAATATGTTTCAAAACAATTAGCTCGAGGGTAATGGGCTAAAGCAGATTCACTTAGTTTAATTAAATTAACCTAAGTTTAAGAAAATTTGTTTGACTAACCTCCTTTAAGTTTAATTAAATTATTGATTTAATGACTTAAACATAGTAAGTAGCAGGAAGGAAAACTCTAGGCATTAATCAACTAATCTTCATTTAATTGACTCAACCTTAGTTAAGAACAATTAGTTGTCACCCAGAAGAACCTTCTAGATTAGATAAATATCAGGAAATCAGATACTTAGGGATAGAAAGGTAATTTCAAGGGCTGGAATGTTCTGGAAGGTACAGCTGTCCCAAAAGGATAGGGTTGATAGTTGTACCTGTACCCTTTTCAGCTCATTTAGGATAGGGAATATGCTAAGCATATCCTATCCCAAATGTCCCTATATATACACACACTTTTTCCCACTAGAGGGGGATTTTTTAGACTCTTCTCTGAATCCTTTGGACTGAAAAATACAATTTTGACTACTAAAAACATAGAAAACAGAAGCAAAAAGGATTTACAGTAGGAGTGGGAAACAATCTGAGCTTAGGTTGTCTTGTAGCTGTGATCTTCTATCCTAGAAGACTTGGTTTTTGGTTGTTGTTATTATTCAATCATTTGGGCATTAAAAAAAATTCATTTTTCCCTGGGTTTTCTCTACTGTGGTTTTGCTATTTGTTGTTGATGGGCTTTCTCTTCTTTTCTGCTGACTCCCTTTGCTTGACCTTTATTTGGTCAAGTTTTGTTGTTGTTGTCTTACTCTAAAGCTATGTAAAACTGAGTTTTTTTTTATGAAATATCAAAAAATGTAAAATCTGTTTGCCCTTCCTCCATCTGTACTTCTATCTGTTTAGACCTGTTTCTATATACACTTATATGCATGTATGGGGAGTAACACGTTATGTTTGTTCAGTTTTTCCTAAATCTCTGAATTTTACATAAGTCTGTCTTGGAACTGCCTGTTGTATGACTGTGCAATCAATGTTTGGTTTGGAAAATAGCATCAAAGGGTAATGAACTTAACCTCTAATGGTTAAGTTCATCCTATAAAGATGCTTAAATTCTGGTCTGGTTTAGGTTTAAATATTATTATAAAACAGCACTAGGGTAGATGAATTTAACCCTCTATAATGGTCAAATTCACCCCATCTTAGGTGCTTAAACAGTACTTTGTCACCCCTTAAGGGTCCAAAAAATGGGTACCAACAGTGGTTTGAGAGTAGGGAATCTGAACCCTTCAAATGGTCAGATTCACCTTCTCCAGAATGCCCAAAGAATCACAAATCACAGAACAATTATGAGATGAATAGGACCTTATGGAGTTGAATCTGACCCCTTTCCATGGTCAGATTCAGTCCATGAAAGGCAAAAACTTATTCTGTCAAAAAACGATGCAAGAACATCATCAAGGTTGGGTCAAACCCCTTTTATGGTACGACTTATCCTGCAAATGCTCAAGAAACCTATTGGTATTACTGTCCTAACAGCAATTTTGGACTGGTAACTAAAATGCTTTTATTTGTGTCCTTTTGATCAGTAAAGGGACTCAGATAGCAAGTATCTATAGAGATCTAGACTTAGTTTTGTGTTGGCATTATTGGGTTAAAAGTCTGAACCCATAGATGGTCGGATTCATTCCTTAAGAAATGCCTAAGAGTAGTCAAATCATTGTATGAATTTAGGCAACAACCTGTGGAATGATTAAAGGGTTGATGGGTTTGCATCTTCGGAGCTGAACCTGACCTCTTCATGGTCAGATTCATTCCAAGAAGAGTGCACCAAAGTAGGTTCTGTCCTTTAGAATTGACACTATTGCATGATTGGGATTAAACCTGACCCAATAATGGTCATGTTGCCTTAAAAACTTGCCTAGAATGTGTTTGTTAAGTTAGTCGTCTGGCGATTAAGAAAATAGACAAAAATATAGATTTCAAAGACCCTGAAGGTCGGCTTGCGCAGGAGCAGTGTTGTTCTCTTTCTACTTTGTTACTTAATTTTTTCCTTTCAGGAAATTGTATTTCATAGTGAAATGATAATGTAATAATATAATTTTTTTTTGTATTTTTAGTTGTAAATATGGACTGGATACTGTACACTATTATTTCAGGGTCCTTACTTTTCTTGCTAAATCCAGAATTGGGCCAGCTTGATGAAACATCTCATTAAGGCTTTAATCGAGTTTAACCCCTTAGGCTATCGGGCCATGAGTGAGTAGATGGGCCCAAGGATTAGAGTTATCTGCTTTAAAAAGTAGTATGATGAGAGTAGACATTCAATTAAAAGATGAATTTATATCCGAACTAGTCCATATGAAAATCTCCCTATAAACATTTGCTAGAATTTTGGAATCATGTTATTTCAGATTCCGTAACTTTTCAATATGAATAGAAATTGGTGATCCAAAATATTTTTAACTTATCTCACATCCTTTAAGTTTTTTTTTAGATAGATGTATGGATATTGGTACCTTAAAAATACATACAAGTCCCGATTTCAGATCTGTGTTTAGGCTGTCTAAAAATGGACAAAAACTGCAAAGTGTGAACTGGTAAAATCCGTCTATGCCATGTTATTCTCTCAAGATTACAAAGTTTCTCACAAAGAACAATAGATAGTTCTAGCTTACCAATTCAAGGCCGAAAAACAGTAAATAAGGTGTTTGTATGCTTATAAGCGTATGCATGAATAAATATTTATTTTTGACCGCTATGCTTCTTATTATTCACCAAACTAGAAAGTAAAGACCCTTAAGACTTAACTGAATTTCCTAAATTAGTGGCCTTCCCACAAACTAGTCGCAATTGGGATTGGCCAAAAAGGGTTGAAACAATTTGNCAAAAGGGTTGAAACAATTTGGGGGCTAAAATATGGCCATAGCCCGAAACCTGTTATCCTTAGACTAATGAATATTATTTTAGGCGATCTTCTAGGTAGAATGAGACCTTTAGTTTGAAATTTGATAAGATCGAATATTATCTCAAAACTACACTCGGGAGTGGCAACTCATGCCCCCCGACCCTCAACTCCAAACATTAACAAAACGTACATAGCAACCACGGGTGCATTTCATGTGACGTGTTTGTCGTGTGCTCAAAAACAACAAGTGCACGCCATCGTGACTTGTCTAAAGATAAATCTATAAACACCCTAATTGATCTTAAAAACTAAAATTCCCCTTCAAAAATAGAAAACATAAAGAATATTCAAACATCGCCTCAAATAGACATTATAAAATCGTCGCGATCATAGTCTCGACTACCTAATCTACACTCGGGTGCGACAACTCATGGACCCGTCTTCAACTTCAAATTATAATAAAAATCACATGTTGTAATTACGGGTGCATTTCATGTG
>ML331139.1:0-14441 GCA_005239505.1 Nicotiana paniculata | reverse complement strand
TCCTATATTACTTGTCGACCACGTACACTTGCGTGTGCATTGGGAAATCAACCAACACCAGGACATCACGGTCTGAGTACGTCATCCCTAGCCGTCCGAAGACAACATTCAAAGTCCAACGGGAGCCTGCATCATGTTTAAATTTATGCACAATATACACTTGCGGTATTATTCTTTGTAGGTAACCCGGCAAGCGACGGCTACCCCGCAGGAGCAATCTCGCTCCAGTTCTCCCAGCCATATCAAACCTAGCCTCTTCCGTAGAACCGTTCATTCATATAGCCCTAGATGTTGCGTCCGTTATTGTGATGACTTCACCGGTATACTTCGCCGATGGATTCGAAACCACATACGGCCTGATTCCTGTAAAACCAGGGATATGTAGGCAACTCAGAAACCAGGGTGCGGCCCTAATCTCTCAAACTATTTTGCTCAGTCAAATTGGCCATCATATCTTTACCCGACAACTCTTTCATCCTTTCCAGGTAAAGATGGGCAGCTGTTGATACCCAACTTTTCCCAAAAAATATTTTAAATAGCATATATACTTCAAAATCATGCATTAATAGCAATTGGTAGTTTTCCATAATTTTCCTACATTTTTATTAATTTGTCCAGTATTTTATTTTCAATAAATAATTATAAAATTGCATTACAAATGATTTCAAAAGCATTTCTTGGTTTCATTAATTATTTTTGGTCCTATTAAGACCAAATTATTTCACAATTAACCAAATTGGCACCCTTTGGCTATAATTGCAATAATTTCGCAATTATAGCCCAATCATATGACTATTTTTATCCAGGAATTAATCATTTTGTATTTTTAAAATACTAAGTAATCATTTTGATTATTTTCTACGCATGAAATTTATTTTTTATAATTAACATCTATTTTTATAAATTGTTTTAATTAATTTAAGATGGGTATTTAACAAAGAGGCACTTGTATTTCGATTTTAGCCTAACTAAACTAGCCCAAACCTTATTAAATCAACCCCAACAGACCCCAAACCCAAATATCCTTTAGCTCAATCTGATATACCCAACCCAATACCCCATTTCAATCTTGACCGTTGATCACTTAGATCAACGGTCCAGATATCCCCTTTCCTTAATTAATCCGAACGACCCCTTTCTAAACCCTCACTTCTCTCATTTCTCTCATCTTCTCTCCACCGTCATCCCCTTCCCCTTCTCTCTCAAATCCTCTCTACCCAAACCCTAATCCCCTCGCCATTTTTTGGTTCGCCGGTAACAATGGCGGTTCTCTACCCCCTAGCCTCTATGGCTCCTCTCCATGGCCTGATTCTCGCATCCCTGAGGTCCTCAAGGGACCAATTGATTGTTCGTTCAATCCCCGATTCTGTGCTCACCATTATCAGGCCACCATGGCCTTCTGAGTAAGATCGCTCTATTTCCTTACTAGACCTATGGTTTCTAAACCGATCTCTTCTTGTCTCTGGGTTGTCTCTCTCCGAAACCCTATCTCTAGATCTTGACTCCTTTGATCTTTTACAGATCTGAGTCTAATCGAGTTATCTTTACTGTTTTCAAAAAGAGTTTTCCGATTTTCTAAAGCATCTCTTCATCTTCAAACTAAGGTTTCTTAACCCCTTTTCAAAAATGATTCCTCTTCTGATTTCAGTGTTATTCTGTGATTTTCACTATGTTTAAACGATTTATTTAAGTTTTTCATTTATCTGATTTATTATGTTGAAAACCCTAAGTTTCTTGGGTTAATTTTTAGATTCTGCGTTCATCTTTACTGTTCGTTCTTTCAACTTGTTTGCATGTTTGACTCTCATGAATCTGCTTCGATTAATCTGTGTATTTTGTGATTTTCACCCTATTTGAATTTCTAGGGTTTCTGATTCTGCATATCTTGCCTATTATGTGCTTACCTCGCTTACTCTTAGAAGTTTGTGTTCGTCAGTACTATATTCCAGTTTTGAATCCCTCACTCCCTGTGATTCTTACTTTACCATGCATGTTAGGGTTCTGATTCTTGCCTTTTTCCTTGCTTATCATGTGTTTATTCCGCGCAATCTGTGTTGATTCCCCTTAATCAGTATTGTTCCTATTTGAATCCCTAATTTCCTGTAATTGATACTTTTCACTAATCTCTTATGATGATTTCCCTGCTGATTTTCCGACCTTAATTTATTTCTTGCCTTATTTTATGGTTGACTATGTTGTTAAATTGATTCTTATGTTATTTCCTTAATTAGAATCCTATGTACTTAGCCTAATTACTGGTACTGACTGAAATTGTTTCCTTATTTATGTTCCAGCCATACATAATCCCTTTCCCTACTTGTTTCCTGTGTTTTACCGTTTGAAATGAGTCCATTAATTAAGGGAGTAGTTGGACTGTTTGTTGCTCTAATTGGTTCTGAGCTCCATAACTTACTGCCTAATTGTGTTTCTTACGTTATTTTACCTAGTTTCAAACTACTATATATATGCACACTGATACATACTCATACACTGAACTCAATACACACAAACACATTAGTTCAAAAACTCTCTCTCATATTCAAAGCTTTACTGCTCTCTTTCTTTGTTACTTACTATTAGCTGGCTGCAAGCCAAGGCTAATTATTGTGCTCTCATATCCTTCACTTTGTGATTACTATCTCTTTACTGGTATGTTCTGATTTCAATTCAAGTCCCAAAACCAACATATTTCTTTACTGCTTCAGTTTATCATGTTTCTGATCTATTTCTATCTATGGTTTTGTTGTTCAACATGTAATTGACATGTCTACATCATTGTTCATCTAGCATATTATGTTATATCCCACTCCCCCTTAGGATCATTGCTAATGAATATGTTACCTCCTTGTAGTATGTCCCAATGTGACTCTACTCTATCTTATGTTTACTTGGTTTCTAGCATGAACCTTTCTTTTCAAAGCAATTTGTATCCTAAGTTGTCTGATTCTATGTTGATTCTGAAATTCATGTTGTGTTGATACCATTAGCTATCCCCTAATCCCCACAAACCCCCTACAAGAACTTCTATGCTCCTATATACTATGTGCTCTATGTGTCCCCAATTCCCATCACCCCTGTATGAAGGACTGTGATTTGAATGTGCTGAATCTGTTTGTGCTGTGATTAGTCTACTATTTTTTAATTGTCCTACTCTTGTCAAAAATTGTTTTTTACTAAACAACTCTCCTATGTTATAAAACTGTTTCAACTAAGTCTTTTTCAAACACTTCCTTTCCTATTAAAAACCTTTTCAAAACTATGTCAAGCACTCTCACTCTACTCTTAGGTCCTTAGGTTCTGCCCCCTCCAGTGTATGACTGCCTTGGGATTCCTGTGAGATCCCTCTGAACTCTAATGCACTGGGGGCTGGCCCTTCCACACTGCACTTACTCAATTATGGTTATGAAATCTAGGTATGAGCACTGCCGGGGATCCTTTGAGGTCCTTAGGGAACTCTAATACACCCCGGATATGAGAAAGGTTATGAAACATTTGGGCACTTGAGGTTTTGGGAATCTGGGCCTGTTTTTCAAGCTCCCTATAGTTTAACTTCTTCTTTTCCTTTATCTATTTATGTAATTTACTCAGTTGGTCTGTAATAATTATTTGTAAACAGACATTAGGGATGGCTAGTGAAGTGGGGAGGGTAGCCATATAGTTTTGTTAACATCATCGGGTAGAAATCATGTTTTAAGCTTTACATTGTTTCCATTTGCATTAGAATCCATGTTTTAGGACCAGAATGTTCATTAAAACCATACCAAGCATGCACTAGATACCATGTTCCTAGGATTTCATGTCTACTGTTTCAGCATCTCATCCATGCTTTATGTTTATCGCTTAGAAATCCTGATCCTAGGACAATAAACAACGTTAACATAAAAGTTGTTACTCCTGTGCATTCAAAATCATGTCTCCATCACCCTGTAACTCTTTGTGTATTTTAGAAATCATGCCTTTAGGAATTCTGTGTATCCTGAAATTATGTCTTAACCACCCCTGCATTTATATGTGCATATTAGATATCCTACTCTAGGATTTCGTTTACATCTGCTTAACCACGCCTAGTTTAATTACTGACTCACGAAAAAGGTAGAAATTGTGTCACATATAATTTTTCTGCTCTCAATAAAACCAGTAACAATCTATGCATAATCGTATCACCTAGAACAACATGCTTTTAGGTAAAACAACTTCTGAACTATTTTTTAATAATTCTGATAATTATCATGCACAATCCCACGCAGTTGGAGCACTGCTTGGTTGTGTTTACTGTCTAAAGACACAGGTTTTAAAATAAGTAGGCAAACTGATTAGGTCCTACTTCTGGGTTCATAAAATTGAAACTGCATATCTTATGTATTTTGATATTCACTTAGACATCATGTTTTAGGATCCTGCTTAATAATAATGTCCTTGTTTGTGTTTGAGACGTGCTGTTTACATGCAATATTTGTGGAGGTAGACCTGAGCCTCTTAATTGCTTATTTCCTATTTTTATTTGCTAACGTCCTACTTGTTCTTGCTTGTCGCCTAGTATTTTCTCCTTTTAAACCTTAAGGGTCTGTCTAGAACTACCTATAGGTAGAGGTCCTAATCTCCTCCAAGACCATTAAGAAGGAACGGGTAACAACACGCCTAGAGGTCGTTAAATAAACTCGTTTAATAAACACTAAGGGGTGGGAAGGGTAGATATGGATATGATGACTGGTGCGCTAATGCCACGTGTAGCCACTTTCTGAGGAGTTATTACCGGGCATTGTACTGATGTAATCCTATAGGATAAACAACCTAGGACTCCCTTATCCCTTACACATGTGTGCGTAGACTGTAAATCTTTCAAAACCTTATATATGTGCTTAGATTTTAAATCCTCTTAAACTTTACTTCACATGTGTGCTTAGATTGCAAATCTTTTCAAAACCTTCATCTATTTACCTATGTGTTTACTGCTTATATGCTATCTGTTCACAAAGCTTGTTTGGCCGGGAACCACAATTATGGACTTCTAGGGGTACCTAATACCTTCCCCTTGAAGTAATTTCAATCCCTTACCCTAGCTCTGGTTTACCTAATCTGTGTTTGTAAATAACCTTTAGTAGGTGCCCTAACGCACCTTAATTCATTAGGTGGCAACTCTTCAATTCCTTATCCCTTTCCCAAAAGGAAATTAGTTGTCCCAATAATGTTGAACACCCTGACCGATCCGAAAGGGGAGGAAAGAGAGGGGCGCGACAGGCCTCAGGCTGGACCTCCATTGAATGACCCTCGGAGGCTTCCTAGATGGGGCATAGGAACTGGATTCTAAGGGATCTGTGGCCCTTCTTCTCTCGGTGATCGGATTTTAGCAATTGGCTTAGATTGCACTCTTAGTGGGTAAGTGACTTTTCATATGCCTCGGTAGGAATCACCTCTCCCTTTTGATGTATCGCCTCTACCACTCGATCTAACCATTGTTGTCAGTTGAGTTCAAAACAATTCAAACATTTGCAGAACAGTTGCAGGAAAACACTCATCAAAGGAGACAGTGTCGACCGCAGAATTTTGAGTGTGGCCGCTGGCTGTCTTGTGCAGACCGCACATTTTTTAAGTGCGCACCGCATAATTGTGAGTGCGGCCGCATATGCTGATGTGCGGACCGCACAATTTTGAGTGCGATCGCACAATTTGAAAACCTACGGCACTAAATTTAGGGTTCATGCAATTTTTCACTAATTAGAAATGATATGCACAAATTAACATGATTAATGGTCTACCCAGTCCCTAATGAACATATATGAAACTACCCACATGAGTTTTAAGCACATATTAAGAATATTTGACATTTTTAGGCCTAAAAATAACTAAACTAATCAAAGAAAACAAAAATAAAAATAAATAAAAGTGGACAAAAATCTAACATGGATTGAACATACCAGTAATGAATGATGCAGGTGAGAATCTAACTTGATGAACTGATTATGAGTGAGGATTCTGAATTGTTTTTCAGTGATAGTGTTTGCTTAGGGCTTAAGAATTCAGAGAGTGTAAAGTGTGAATAGTGTTGAAAATCCCTATTTATATGTTGTCCAAGTCGGTCAAAAAGAGAGATGAGTGCGGCCGCACAATTTTGAGTATGGTCCACACTCTTTACCTGCACTTGACTTGAACTTCTGCGGTCCGCACAAAAGTGAGGGCGGCTGCAGAAATTTGTGTGGTCCACATTTTTTTGTGTATGTTTGCGTTTTTGCCTATTCTATGCAACTTCAAACTTTAGAGAGTTCACATAGTTGGGTCTCCAGTTGTGCAACCGCACAAAGAACTGTGCGACTGCACAAAGAATTGTGCGGCCTCAGGGTCTTCTCTACGATTACAATCATTTTTGTGCGGTCCACACAATGTTGGTGCATTCCGCACAATTTGAACACTTGGCCAATTTTTTCAATTACAGTCCCTGCAACGCACACTCATTCCTGCAATTCACTAAAAACCAGTTAGCTCAATACAAAACATATCTAAAAAGGAAGAAAATGAAAAAAATGAATGAAACATGGGTTGCCTCCCAAGAAGCGCCTGATTTAACGTCGCGACACGATGCAGGTTACCATCAATCACTTGAAATGAATCAACTCCACTATGTGGCCATCATCAACCTTGCCAAGAAATGTTTCACCCGGTGACCATTGGCTCTAAACACTTCATCATTTTTGTTCTTCAAGTCTAATGCACCAAAGGGTGTCACATGCACAACCTCAAATGGACCACTCCACTTGGACTTCAACTTTCCTAGAAACATCCGCAACCGAGAATTGAACAATAACACTAGATCACCTTCTTTGAACTCCTTGTTCCGGATGTACTTTTCATGGAGATATTTCATCTTGTCCTTGTATAAGGACGGACTTGAATATGCATGGTACCAGAATTCATCAAGCTCATTCAATTGTGCCACCCTTAAGTTGGCGTCGACATCCCATTCAAGATTAAGCTTCTTCAATGCCCACATAGCCTTGTGCTCAAGTTCCACCGGTAGGTGACAAGCTTTCCCGAACACTAACCGATAAGAAGACATACCAATTGGTGTTTTGTAATCCGTCTTATAAGCCCAAAGAGCATCATCAAGTTTTTTTAACCAATCCGTCCACAAAGCATTCACAGTCTTTGACAAAATACTCTTGATCTCCCGGTTGGAGACTTCAACTTGCCAACTTGCTTGAAGATGATAGGGAGTCGACACTTTGTGAGTGACACCATACTTTGTGAGTAAGGTATAAAAAGTTTTGTTGCAAAAGTGCGATCCTCCATCACTAATAATAGCCCTTGGAGTACCAAACCTCGTGAAGATGTTCTTTTTAAAAAATGCCACCACACTTTGAGCTTTATTGTTGGGCAAAACCACGGCTTCAACCCACTTTGACACATAATCCATAGCTACCAATATGTAAGTGTTCCCACAAGAGCTCACGAATGGACCCATGAAATCAATGCCCCACACATCAAAAATGTCAATCTCCAAGATGTTGGTGAGGGGAATCTCACTTTTCTTATAAATCCCACCGACCCTTTGACATTTATCACAATGCTTGACGAGATCGCTAGCGTCCTTGTAAATAGCAGGTCAATAGAATCCACAACTCAACACTTTTGTTGTCGTGCTAGCTCCACCATGGTGACCACCATATGGAAAAGAGTGGCAAGCCTCAAGAATTTCCATTTTTTCTTCCTGTGATACACATCGTCGAATCACACCATCGGTACAAATCCGGAAGAGATAAGGCTCATCCCAATAATAGTCAAGGCAATCATGTTTGAGATTCTTCCTTTGGTTTGAAGAGAACTCATTCGGTATAATGCTACTCACAAGATAATTGGCTAAGTCGGCGAACCATGGCATCCCAGTCATAGAAATGGCTAGGAGTTGCTCGTGGGTAAATGAATCATTTATCTCAAGGCCTTCATGTGGCCTCCCCTCCTCCTCCAAACGAGACAAGTGGTCCGCCACTTGGTTTTCACTACTCTTGCGGTCTTGAATCTCTAGATAAAATTCTTGCAAAATAAGCACCCACGACATTAGTCTTGCTTTAGAATCTTTCTTGCTCATCAAATATTGAAGCGCCGCACGGTCGGTGTGAACAATCACCTTTGTACCCATCAAGTACGGGCGGAACTTCTCCATAGCATAAACAATAGCAATGAGCTCTTTTTTGGTCAATGTGTAGTTGACTTGGGCATCATTCATGGTCTTGCTAGCATAGTAGACCTGATGGAGGATTTTGTTGATATGTTGCCCCAACACCGCTCCAACCGCTAAATCACTTGCATCACACATGAGCTCGAAAGGCAAGCTCCAATATGGTGCGGTGATAATAGGAGTAGTAGTCAACTTGAAATTGAGCAATTCGAATGCCTTCATACAATCCTCGTTGAAATAGAACTTGGCATCCTTCTCCAAAAGTTTACACAAGGGGTTTACCACCTTAGAAAAGCCCTTGTTGAATCGGCGATAGAACCCCGTATGACCCAAAAAGCTCCTAACTCCCTTCAGGGGAAGGAATTTGGGGATCACCTCAATTTTGGCCTTGTCGACCTCATAACCATGCTTTGAAATTTTGTGGCCCAGGACTATGCCTTCCTCGACCATGAAGTGACACTTCTCCCAATTCAAGACCAAGTTTGTTTCATCACATCTTGCCAATACCTTGTCCAAGCACTCATCAAAAGAAATTCCCACCATGAAAAATCATCCATGAAGACTTCAAGATAATCCTCCACCATATCGGTGAAGATGGCCATCATACACTGTTGAAAAGTCGTCGATGCATTGCATAATCTAAATGGCATCCGCGAGAATGCGAAAGTTCCATAGGGACAAGTGAAAGTAGTCTTCTCTTGGTCCTCAGGAGCAATGAGAATTTGATTGTAGTCAGAATATCCATCAAGGAAACAATAAAAAGCACGTTCGGCCAACCTATCAAGCATTTGATCAAGAAATGGAAGCGGAAAATGATCTTTCCGAGTGACTTTGTTGAGCTTCCTATAGTCCATGCACACTCTCCATCTGGTGACCGTTCTTTTGGGGATCAATTCATTCTTGTAATTTGTTACCACAGTCATTCCCTCTTTCTTGGGAACACATTGCACCGAAAGGTTCACGAGCTATCGGAAATGGGCTAAACAACCCCGACATCCAGCCATTTTATGACCTTCTTCTTCACCACCTCTTGTATTGCTTCATTTAATCTTCTTTGGTGTGCGATGGAGGGTTTTTCATCCTCCTCCGAAATAATCTTGTGCATGCAAAAGGCGGGCTTATGCCCCGAATATCCGCCAATGTCCATTCTATAACTTTCTTCCTCTTTTAGAGCACCGCCAAAGTAGAATCTACCTGCACGTTAGTCAAGCAAGAGGAAAGAATAACAGGTAAAGTAGAACATGGGCCAAGAAACTCATACCTGAGATGTGGAGGAAATGGCTTTAACTCCAAAGGGGGAGGCTCCTCGATTGAGGGCTTTGTTGGAGGAGTCTTCCGGTTCTCAAGATCTAGGATAATTTTCGGGGTTCATAAGTATACGACCCAATTCCTTATAATGCATTTACACATTCCACAAATCCTTCCTTCTCATCATCACCATGATTAAGAAATATGGCTTCCAAGGTATCCTCAACATTAATCACAGCAGTAGCATCATCAACAATCACTTCGGTCACTAAGTCCACAGATGAACATACTTCATTGCTATTCGGTTGCCTCATCGATTTGCACACATGGAAAACCACCTTTTCATCGCCCACCCAGAGGGTGAGCTCACCGGCTTCCACATCAACAAGAGTCATCCCCGTAGCAAGGAAAGGTCCACCCAAGATAATAGGTACCTCATAGTCCACCTCGCAATCAAGAAACACAAAGTCCGCCGGAAGGATGAACTTATCAACACGAACCAACACATCATCAATAATACCCAATGGTCACTTCATAGTCCGATCTGCCATTTGCAAACTCATAGATGTGGGTCTTGGTTTCCTAATTCCCAAAGTTTTGAACACCGAGTAGAGAATAAAGTTGATACTTTCCCCTAAATCACATAGAGCTTTGGTAAAGTTGGCGCTCCCAATAGTGCAAGGTATTGTGAAAGCGTCGGGATCTTCCAATTTTGGAGCCATTGAATGTACAATAATACTCGCTTGATGTGTCATCTTGATAGTTTCACAATTCATTGATCTTTTCTTTGTTACCAAATCCTTCATGAACTTTGCATAACCGGGCATTTGTTCCAACGCCTCAACCAACAGCACATTAATGAATAAAATCTTCATCAGGTCATTAAACTTCTTGAATTGGTTCTAACTATTTTGATTTGCGACCCTTTGAGTTATGGAGGAGGAGGCCTTGCCATTGGTGCCTTGGCCTTTGGCACTACCGATTCTGGTATGTCAATCACGTGTTCCCTAGACGGGTTCACTTCTTCTTGGATATCCTCCACATTCTCATCAATATCAATTCTCACTTCTTCATTAGCTTGAACCCCATTGCTTGGAATTTCTTCTTCTTGAATCACCACATCATCATCCACAACTCTTCTTTGGTTTGAGGTTGTTGCCTCCCCACCTTTTCCACTCCTTGTGGTTACGGCCATGGCATGTCCCGTATTTTTCCCACCATTCGGGTTCACCACCTTATCACTAGGTAGTTCCCCTTTAGGACGAGTGTTTAAATCTTGCAAGATTTTCCCTAGTTGAACCTCCAAATTTCGGATTCAAGTGTTGTGAGAGGTTAGTTGAGCATCGGAGTCGGAATTTTTCTCCATCATCTATTTGAACATATTTTTAATCCATCACATCTCATTATTGGAAGAACTAGGACCTTGAGACGGATAAGGAGGCGGGTTGCTTGGTTGTTGATACATCGGGGGCCTTTGAAAGTCCGACCCCCGATTCCTTTGATTATTATTCCAACCCCCTTGGTTGTTGCCTCTCCAATTGCTTTGGTTTCTGCCACCCCAATTTCCTTGGTTATTGCCTCCCTAATTGCCTTGGTTACCTTGATTATTCCAATTTCCTTGATTATTGTTATTCCCCCAATTACCTTGATTGTTGTTACCACCACTCCAATTGCCTTGGTGGCCTTGATTATTCCAATTTCTTTGATTTCCTTGCGATCGCCATTGTTGTTGATTTTGGCCTTGAGCATTATTTCTTTGGCCTTGATAATTGTTGACATATTGCACTTCTTCTTCTTTCTCATTGTACGAATCACCTTGGTCAAACACACTATCATCTTGCCCAAATTGCTCCACACGATTTTGCACTTGTTGACCTTTTTGCCTTATTTTGTTCATCATCAAATTGACACCTTCCATCGCATTCACTTGCTTCGGCCCTTGAACTTGTTGAAGTTGAGCTTTGGCCAATTGATTCATTGTGGTCGTCAACTCGGCGATTTCTTGGCCATGATCATGTAGTTCCTTGTGTAGGTGAATGACATTTGGGTCACCTTGAGGAACATTAGCTCTACTTTTCCATGCCAATGAAGTATCCGCCATTTCATCCAAGATTTCACACGCTTCAGCATATGGCGTGGTCATAAAATTCCCGCCGGTGAGTAGATTTACCACACATTTATTTGTCGTGTTGATCCCCCCTGTAGAAGGTTTGTTAGATCATAGCCTCATTCATATCATTATTCTTGCACTCTTTGACCATGGTACGATATCTTTCCCAAATCTCGTGCAGTGGCTCATTAAGCTCTTGCTTGAACGCTAGAATCTCATCCCAAAGTGTAGCCACATGCCCCGGACAGAAAAACTTGGCAATGAATTTTTTCGCCAACGCATCCCATGTATGGATGGAATGATTGGGCAATCTTTCTAACTAGCCCAATGCCTTTCCCCGTAGAGAAAAGGAAAATAGCCTCAACCGCAACGCATCCTCGGAAACATTGGTTTGTTTGCTCCCCCAACAAGTATCCACGAACCCTTTGAGATGCTTGTAAGCATTTTGAGTCGGAGCCCCGGTGAAGAATCTCCGTTGCTCAAGCAATTTAAGCATCACATTGGTGATTTGGAAGTTTCCCGCCCTAATGCGAGGCAGGATTATAACACTTGCATAACCCTCGTTCGACAACACCCGGTGTGCAGCCGCTCTTGGAGGAGGTGGGGGAGGGACGTCAATATTATCATGAGGCGGTCATCCTCGCCTATTTACTTGAGGTTCAGGATGAACCTCATCACCTTGATCATCGTCCACTTCCTCCCCCAATGGAAAATTCCCGAGAGGCTCATTGTTGAGAGCCATTTTTGTACCTATAATCAATTCACATACAAAACTAGTAACTTGGAAGGAAAAGAAGACAAACCACAAAAAAAATATATATATAGCTAAATTTGTTTTTAGCTCCCCGGCAACGGCACCAAAATTTAATGTCACCCAAACTCACACCACTAATTGAGGTTTTGAGGTGGTCGATACAATAATAAAAACCCAACGCGAGTGGGGGTCGATTCCACAGGGAGCTTGATATGGGATTAAGTATATACCTAGTGTAGTTGTATGATGTGCCTAAGATTGCACTTCCACATATTCAATTGTCGGTTATACTTCTACTTGTATGCTAATGATAGTAATTGTAAAGCTAAGATATAATATTTTGGTTTTGGTTGTTTTTCAAGCTATAGAAGATCTAGGGTTGCGGCTTCTGCCTAGTTGATTACCTAACAAATTTAAAGATTTAGGGCATGTTTGATTGATCGCGATACAATATAGCAATCAAACGCAATTGCTCACTCTATACCTCTCGGTAGTTTGAGTGATTTTGCCCAATTTGGTTTTCTCAAGTCCAAATGGGTATTTCACGAAACAAGTGATAGTTGAGTCTACTTTGAGCCTTCATGCCGACCTTTCTTTCCAACCCTATCCCAAAACCCTTCCAAATAAAGACCTCCTAATATGCCTCCAAGAATGCCAAGAGAAGTATGCAATGAGCAACGATTGTGTCACGACATAGAACACTGTCAAGTCGCTCACAAATGAAAGAAAAAAGAAAGAAAAAAAAAATGAGAGAGCCTTACTAGTGAAAACCCTCACGGGCACTATAAGGCGATGGTAAGTAGAGAATATAAATGAGAGAGGCTTGTTGGTGAAAACCCCTCGGGGCACCACTGACCGAAAGTGAGTCGTGAAGCTGATGCGAAGGATTGGCACGAACAAGCCAGACCTCAAAGGTCATAGGAATTGTAAAAGGAAAGATTAGACCAGTTTGATAGATCAGGCCGTTGAGTCCAAAATGCATGTCATAATCATTGAGGCTAGTTACCGCAAAAAAAAAAAAAAAATGCCTCTTCCTTCTGTCCTTCCGACAGGGGCATTGCTTGTTAATACTTGTTTCTTTGTGTCATGGTGTCCTTCACTCTGAGTCATGTCTTTGTCAAAACAAGCAAGAAAAGATTTCAAAATCTGCTATCAGCTTTTCAGTTGCACAAAATTGAGTTTGGCCAGCAATCCAATGTTACAGTCAACATGCATTGAGGATTCATGCAGAGGCTTCCCCCCAAAAGACCATTGTCAGCCTACTTAGCGCAAGT
Organism: Nicotiana paniculata; assembly: GCA_005239505.1. NCBI lineage: Eukaryota > Viridiplantae > Streptophyta > Magnoliopsida > Solanales > Solanaceae > Nicotiana > Nicotiana paniculata. The sequence continues at coordinate 885 of ML331139.1, read as the reverse complement.
AAAGATAACTGATGATTCTCTCTGATAGACAAATTGCTCCAAAAAGCAGGAAGTCATTCAAGATATCAGGAAAGTTCACCTAAGCAAAGTTATCCAGTTGGGATAAGGTTGATTGAGACACAAATACAAATGGTACTGGGTGAAACAATCAAGGTTGATGCAGAGCAAAAGTCTCTTGAAACCGACTCAAGCTGATTGAGCAAAAGCCAAGCTGCTCAGGACTCAAGGCCACAAACCGACCACCACTTTTAAAACTGACAAAATTTTCTTTGTTTGAAACAGGAACAAAGTAGTGCAAGGAAAGTGGTTAAAAAAAACAACTACAAACAATAAGAAAAAAAAGAAGAAGAGAAGAGCCGAAAAAGAGAAGTTTCTCAAACCTTTACCTTTATTTGTCTTGCTAGTGTACATAGAATGTCGTCATTACTCTTCACATTTTTCCTCCTAGGATAAAAAGTCCTAGTCTGATGTATTTTCCTCCCAATCAAAATCTTAGTCTGATGAATCTTTCTCCTAAGATAGAAGACCTAGTCTAATGAACTTTCTCCTAAGATCAAAATCTTAGTCTGATGAATCTTTTTCCTAAGATACAAAAAAAAAGACCTAGTCTGATGAATTTTCTCCTAGGATCAAAATCTTAGTCTGATGAATTTTCTCCTAAGATAGAAATCTTAGTCTGATGNTTTCTCCTAGGATCAAAATCTTAGTCTGATGAATCTTTCTCCTAAGATACCAAAAAAAAAAGACCTAGTCTGATGAACTTTCTCCTAGGATCGAAATCTTAGTCTGATAAATCTTTCTCCTAAGATAACAAAAAAAAATGACCTAGTATGATGAACTTTCTCCTAGGATCAAAATCTTAGTCTGATGAATCTTTCTCCTAAG
>ML331138.1:0-49041 GCA_005239505.1 Nicotiana paniculata | reverse complement strand
GTCACTCTTATATCTAAATATATCCTACCTGTCCCGAAGCCTACATTACAACCGAATAAAGTCTTACTTGATCCTAGACTGAATAAGCTCGATTAGTAGAGTAGTACACTACCGGAAAGCCTATGGTGCATCTTTTGTGGCATATGATATTATTTTTGAGAGTGAGTGAATTCTTTTTATCTTGAGTTCCTAAGTGTTCTTAAATTTTATTGTGTGTGGAACTAACTCTTTGATTTGGTGAGGGCACATGATTCATGAAGGAAAGGTAATGTTGTTGACCTCTATGTTAGAGTAGTGAGTGGATTGTGAATAAAGCATGGTATATGTGAGTCGACTATTGAGGCGAGGATGTCACAACTTTGTGCTTAAACTATTTTAAAAATACTTGGTATAACGTATTAAGGGATTTTCTTAATAAGTTGTGTACATNATGTGCGTTAATGATGAAAATACACTTCGTATGTGCCTAATGGAGTCTATTTCATGTGTAGGTGAATTGGAGATGGAAGCCGAGTTAAATGGATGCATAAACGTCGAAAATACGCTCAAGAGTCGAAAAGGAGTGAACCGGGCTATAGTTGGGCGTTTGGGTTGTAAAGCCTGGCCTAGCCAGGCATTAGCCAGGCGTTTGGGCCCTAACGCAAGGCCTGGACAGGCGTTTGGGCCCTAACGCCAGGTCTGGCTAGGCGTTAGCCAGGCATTTGGACTTTAACGCCTGGTCCCTGGTCCGGTCCAATCCGAGTTTTGAAGGTTTAAGTGTTTCCCGGTTTGAATAGAAGTCTCCTACACGTTTAGGGTTTATCCCAAACATATAAATAGACCCAAAAAACAAAACTTTGGGGGATTCCATTAGAGACAAGAGACGCATGTGGAATACTACTCAGAGAAGCAAAATATTGATTTTTACAGCTTTTATTCATTACTTTGTAGTTTAATTATGCAAGTTATTTTAGAGTTGACTATTATGAGCATGAGTAGCTAATTTCTTTAATCTAGAGTTTTGGTGGAATCCGTTGGGGGATGAACTTATTGTGATATTAATATAGCTTTGATTGGTTGATTAAACTCTATTTGTTCAACTACGTTCTTGTTGTAGTTGATTGAAGGGCCCTCAATTAGCTGTGCCTATTTATTATGTATCTACTTGAGAGAGAGTGCATATTTAGGTAGTTGTTTGAACAACATCACTCCCGGAGTATAGACGAAAGTCATAACCGAGGGTTTAGAGGTTGGATTAGAAATAACGATACCTCGGGTGGAATAGTAAATTATCATAATTACTGAGAGAGATTTATGGTAGCTAGAGTGTTCATGATTGAAAAAGACAACTAATCAAACTATAGGAAGTATACAAGAGATAAATTCACCGACGGGGGAAACCATAACCTTAGACATTTATTATAATTGTTTACACCATATTGTTATTTAATTGTTAGTTTATTATTTTTGTCAGTAGAAATAGTAAAACATTAACAATTGATATTCAAAAGTCTTGAGAAAATTGATTAAGTAAAAGTTGTGTATTCTGACAGCTTGATTGATACATAAATTCTCTGTGGGATCGACTTTGGGCGTAATACCCCGGATTATATTTGCAGCGCCCGTTTAGTCTTTCTATAAGACATAGTTGAGCGTGATCAAGTTTCCTTTGAAAACATATTTTCTCCAAAAGTAGATATAAGTATATTTGATAGAGAGAATTACGTAAAACATAGTTTCTTTCAAAATACGAAACTTCTCAAAGATGCATTCCCAATAAATGACTTCCAAATATCATGTTAGGCAAGACTAGTGCTTTTCATATATACCTTCGATGTATAAGTCATTCAAATATAATCATTTCAAACCATTGCTTTTTCAATGATACTTTTCAATAAAATCCCTTGATCAAAATCTCCTCAAGATTTATCTACCGGAACTCAGTCCGTAACTCAAAAATTACCATGCCGTACAGGAGGAATATCAAATCTTGCCAATAAATGCAGTAAGAGATCAGTAGGAATATCCAAATTTAGAACAACGAATAAAATGCAAAGACAAGTGCACGGCATCACCCTTCGTGATTTTACTTTCATCCTCACCAAAACAAGTGCACGGCATCACCCTTCGTGCTTTTACTCTCATCCTCACCAAAACAAGTGCACGGCATCACCCTTCATGCTTTACTCTCATTCTCACCAAAACAAGTGCACGACATCACCCTTCGTGCTTTACTCTCATCCTCACAATAAATAAATAGATACGGCACGGCATTATCTTTCGTGCTTTAATATCATAACATTGCACGGTATTATCCTTCGTGCTTTAATATCATAACGTGGCACGGAATTATCCTTCGTGCTTTAATATCATAACATGGCACGGCATCACCCTTAGTGCTTTAACACTCTCATCCTCACAATACACGGCATCACCCTTCGTGCTTTACACTCTTCCTCACCCAAACAATATCAAGAACAACAGTTTGGCAAGGAAAAACCAACAATATGACCCATAAATCACCACATCCCGGCAAGGGAGTCAACAATACAAACAATATCATTAACAGCATAACCAGTAATAAACCACAACATCCTGGCAAGGGAGTCAACAGTACAAACAATATCATTGACAACATAAAAAGTAATAGAAACCATCACATCCTGGCAAGGGAGTCGACAATACAAATCATATCATTAACACCATAAACAGTAACATAAACCATAACATCCCGGCAAGGGAAACAACTATAACCAATCTCACCTAAACAGCTAGCTTCATGAAATAACACTCAACTTAAACAAAGGCCTAGTAATAGGCAACATCAAGGAAATACCAATAACATAAATGTCTAACAATTAGACCTAAGTGGCACTAAAGGGAATAGTCATATAATTCACAATGTAAGACTCACGGGCATGCTTGACTCCGACGAATAGATGTTCCAACTACAGCTGGTCAACTATAAGGCTAGATGGCACTAATTATAGTCAATTAGGCAAGTTAGGAAGAAAATATAGCATGATGATAAGAGAAGTAGAATATTCAGTTAAGTCAAGTAAAGTCAAATCGCCAACGAAAAATCCAAAAATAAGTAATTCTAATTTAAACAGGAAGGAATGAAATTAACAACCAAGGATTCAAATGTAACAATTACAAATTATACACAGGTAATATAAGAATCTACAAATCCTAAAAAGGCAATCTAATTTCAAATAAGTACGAGTACACACTCGTCACCTTGCATACTCGGACTACAATCAACAAGGAAGACTCAATCATAAGGGGTAGTTCCCCCACACAAGGTTAGGCAAGATACTTACCTCAAAGACGACAATTCGGTACTCACAAATAGACTTCTCGGGCAAAAAGACCTCCGAACGGCTCAAAATCAACTAAAACAACTTCAAAATACATATAAAATGTATAAGGAACTATTTCGAATAATAAAGTCTCAATCTTTACAAAATTATAAAAATCGACCCAAAAGTCGATCCCTGGGCCCGCACCTTGGAACCCGAAAATTTTTACAAATTCCGATTACCCATTCCCCCACGAGCCCGAATATATAATTTGTTTTGAAATCCGACCCCAAAACGAGGTCAAATTCTCAAATAATCAAAAAGCCCTAACTATATCCCAAACCCCAATTTATACCTTTGATTTCATGATTTTAGGCCTAGAATCTAATAGAATGTTGATGAAAATGGAAGAAAACGAGTTAAAGATTACTTAACTAAGAGATTATGATGAAGAAGTCTCCCAAGAATCGTCCAAGAGGAGTGGAGAAGAAGAAGTTTGTGAAAAATGGTGAAATTCCGGTATGGATTCTGTTTTTGGACTTAAGAAAAATAACTGGGCAATTTATACCTATGTGATCGCATAGTTCACTGAACTCCACGCTCCGCGACCGCGAAGGAACAAGTGCGATCGGATAGAGTTACACCTACCCAGCCCCAGCCTTCCTATTACACTATGCGGTCGCAGCCCCTACTATGCGATCGCACAGTGTCACAGACTCCCCTCTCAACACAGTGCTATGCGATTGTGAATGGACCTATGCGATCACATAGTGCTTAACACCAGACACCAGAAAATGATTCCAACACCAGATTTCTGCTAAGTTTTACCCCTGACGCCTACCCGAAACTCACCCGAGCCCTCGGGGCTCCAAACCAAATATGCACACAACCTCAAAAATATCCTACGGACTTATTCGTGTAATCAAATCACCAAAATAACATTAAAAACATCGAATTAAACCTCAAAATCAATGAAATATTTCAAAACTTCATAAACTTTCAAATTTCCCATTTTTTATCCGAAACACGTCAAACCAAGTCCGTTTCTTACCAAATTTCACAGATAACATATAATAATCATATTGAACCTGTTCTGGGCTCCAGAACCATAATACAGGCCCGATAACACAGGTTTCATATCAAATTTCATTTTCAAAAGCCTTTATATTTTTCAGAAAATAATTTTCTTTAAAAAATTCATTTCTCGGACTTGGGACCTCGGAATTCGATTACGGGCATACGCCCAAGTCCTATATTTTCCTACGGATCCTCCGGGTCCGTCAAATCACGGGTCCGGGTCCGTGTACCAAAAAACGTTGACCGAAGTCAACTTTATTCAAATTTCTAATATAAAATTATTATTTTTATCAGTTTTTCACATAAAGGCTTCCCGGCTACGCGTCCGGACTATGCACGCAAATCAATGTGAGATAGAAGGAGGTCTTCACGACCTCGGAACACAAAATTAGCTAAAAATATACGGGATGACCTTTTGGGTCATCACATATCCAAACAAGTGTTCTCATCATAATTTTAAGAACTTTATAATCTCAAATTCAAATAGTCCTTCCCTTTCATTTCTAATAGTAAATTGTTAATTATTTTTCTTAATTTGGATACTATGTAATCTAATATATAGTATTATCACGTTTAATGTGGTTTTACACTAACTTATCACTTTATTTAATATTATTTTTCATTAATATTTTTTAATATAACATAGATAGATATATAAATTTTTTAATCCTGAAATAAGTATTTATTTTATCATAAAATATTGCTAAAAATTTTACATTATTTATATTTATTAATAATATTTTAAGTATTGTATATTTACTTTATTTTCTAAACTAATTATCTATAAATATCCTAACATTATCTTTAATTTATTTTTATTATTCTATATTTTTTATTTTTTTATTTATCAATCAGAATTGTCATGTGACTTTTTATTAGCTTGTTTAATATCTATTTCTATAACACTCATTCTAATACAATAGAGATAAATATTAAAAATTATTTCAATAGTAACTTGAATCTATTGCTCATATTCCAAAATATATTACCATGTTCTATTTTTTTAACCTCAAATTCAAATCAGTCTTATCCTTCTATTTTTTATTAAATTGGGCTGTATTTTAAAAACATTTGTGCTATGCTTTAAAACTTAAACTAACTGCACTCAATTGGGGTATTAAATCGTAGAAATATATATTTTTTAATTGTTTGAATTCATTATATCTAATTGTTGTAGTTAATATTTCCACTATCAGTTTTCTTCTGTATATAATATTTTAAAAATATAAAAATTAAGAAATAAAGAAAACTGGTGTTGTTGATAGTGAATAATTAAATAGGAACTCTTATTTTTGGAAAGCTTTAAAAATCTATTTATTATAAAATTATGAGTCAATCTTAATTGATTTCCACTATAACTTAAATTTAATCAAATCTAATATGTCTTATAGCTTGTTTGGCCAAGCTGGTGAAATCAGCTTATTTTGAGAAGTGCTTTTGTAAAAAGTATTTTTGGAGAGAAGCAGTTTGTGTTTGCCTAATCACTCTAAAAAATACTTTTGAGCAATAATTTGTATTTGACCAAACTTTTCAGAAAGTGCTTTTAAGTATCAAATTACGAATAAGGACATAAATAGATTTACTTAATAGTTAATATTATAAGTAAATAAATAATCACAAAAATATTTATTACATGCAATAATTAAATATTTTCATTTTATTTAAGTAAAATATGAAAATAAAATTTTAAAGTACTTAATTCTTTTAATATAAGTTAAATATATTAAAAATTATTCAACAAATATAAAAGCAATCAGCCCTAAAATCACTATATATTAGAAAGCTATCTTAAAAATAATAAAAAATATTTATATATTAATATCCTAAGTATTAGGTTTAACGGTTATTTTGGTATATACTATATTTTGTTAAGGGTATTCTTGGTAAGAAGAAAAGTCAAAATTGCTTCTGCTTCTGGCAAGAAGCTACCTTTTTCTGCTTCTCAGAAACTGCTTCTACTTCTTCCCAAAAGTATTTCTTTTACCCAAAAAAATTGGCCAAACACCTCAAGTTAGGAGGAAAAAATGCTTTTGAAAAAAAAAACACTTTTGGCATCTTGAGAAGCTTGGCCAAACATGTTATTAATCCTTACTAGATTTGTCTAACTCTATTTATATTATATTTTAAGAGTTTCAAGTGATATTTTCTTAATATTCCACTAGCTTAACCTTGTACTTCACTAGCCTTTATTCATGGTTTTAGAAGGACGTTAATTTTATTAATTGAAAATTTTCAATTAAATAATATGTATTTATATTCTTAAGAAAAGCTACTTATCTTTTAACTAAAAAAAAATCTTTTATATTTAAATCCAAATTAATTAAAATTATCTTTTAGTTTAAATCTACTTTTATTACATAGCATAATAGATATTATTTTAAAATTGCCAAGTGGCTTGTTCGCTAACTTACCACTTCACTTATTTATATTGCAAATGATTTTCTATATATATATATATATTAACTGTAAATTCTGCCTAGGTTCAATACTATTTTTTTTACACTCTTTTCTCTAATTAATGCTTACTTTTTTTCCTCACACAATGATTATTGCTTATCATATAAAACTACTCCAAATATAGTAATATAAGGCCATCTCTAACTTTGCACTATTTTTTGCACCAAATTTATATTTGGTGTAAAAAATAGTGTTTTTTTGCTTCAATCCAACATTGAATCTTGCACCATTATAGAGTGTCAATAGTGTTGCACCAAATTTTGTGCAACACTATTCATCAACACCAAATTTAGTTTAATATTATTTTATTTATTTTTATATTTTTTTACTTTTAATTTATCATATATTGTGTATATAATTAATTTTTATATTAATATCTTTATAATTTTAATTTTATATTCTATTTTTTATATATTAATTTTTGTATATATTATATTTATATAAAATTATAAGTTAATTTATTATTATTATAATTGTATAATAATAATTATAACCATTATTTAAAAATAAAATATGCAAATGTAAGATATCTAATGTTGCTAAAATTGAAAAGTGAAAACTAAAATTTAAAAAAGAAAATTAACAATACATAAAATAAAAGTACATTAACATTAAAACTACATCAAAGGAGGATACATGAAAATTGAAATTACATTAAAAACATAAAACATAAGTTTAATAACCCGGCATGCTATTTCCAGGTGCACCAAAATTACTAAAATACTGAGAGAACGGGGTAGAAGATTGTTGTACTTGAGATTGTTGAAATTGTTGACTTCTTCTATCGATTATTCGTTTTTGTTCTTGTCGCAAAAATTCACGAAGATTTGGATCGTCAATGGAATTCAAGTTCGTCAATAAAATTTTATTTTCTTCTTTGAATTCTTCTTGTCTCCAAGCTTCATATCTTGAGTTACTTGCCTTTTCCATCGCCTCAACAAGCCGACTATTTTCCGATTGGATCATTTTTATATAATCTTCATCAATTTTTCTCTTCAGTTTTGCTTTCTTTACCCCAATAGGTCATTGTGATGATGTGGCCTCACCTGCAACACCCTCATTTAAATTTAGTGAAAATGATGACAAGTTAGGAGACGATACCAACGGTGAAATGGCAGTAGATGAAGATCACCAATTTGAACAATTTTTAGCTAGACACACAAAAATTAATGATAAAGATGCGCATTTCGCACTTCATAATGCATTAATCGAGCATTTATAGGAGAATAGAGGCGAAAGTTGAATATTTATGTAGTACTTAAATTAATTTTACTATAATGTAATATTTATTTAATTATCTTTTATCAATGATTTCACTTTTACTTGATTTATCCTTTAAAATAATTTTATAATAAATGATTATATAAGTGGTGAATGTGAATTATATGTGATGAATATGGACAAAAGAAAAAAGAAAGAATTTGTTTGAAGGAAATAAAAAATAAAATTTAAATAGAAGATAATAATATAATATAGAAGAAAGAGAATATGAAAAGGAATATTCTTTTTTGGTGTAAAATATAGTGTAATGATTGGAGCAAATTTGGTGTTGCACCATTTTGGTATAAAATTTGGGTTAAGGTTGGAGATGGTCTAAGTCACGGACAACTCAATTTTGTATTTCCCAACAGATATTTTTTCCTTTCGATTATTGATTTGATACAAAAGAATACCAATTAATAATTTATTTCAATGTTATACAAATAGAATCCAAAGATTCAATAAAAGTTCCAAGTGGCTTATTCTCGTTACTTCACGTAGCTTAACCATATGCTTCACTATCCTTCTTTTAATATAATATAGAGATAGATATTGATTATACAAAAAATATTTATTACGTATAAAATATTCGTTCGTCCGATTTGTCAATACTAATATGACTTTATTATTCTTGTTATTAAAATATTTTTTACTGATTATTTAATTTTTTTCTTACCTTATAAATAATTTGTATATTTTATGTAAGATCTTATTTTGCTATTTGAATTTTTTTTTAAAGTCATTAATCTTTGATATCTTAAGTAAATTTTAGGCTTTTTTTTGTATTGTAACTTAATCCAAAGTATAAGTAGTCATAGGTTATCTCAATTTATATATTTCTATGTTTTTAAATTTTTTATCTTCATATTTCTAGCTAATATATAGAAGAAAATATATGAGTGGATTAATATATAAATATAGATATACATATAAATATAAATATAGATATATGGATTAGATTTATCTAAGATCTATTTAGATTATATATAAGATCTATTTCATTCAACTACTTCCATTACTTATGTTTCCATTTATAATTTCTAATTATTATTGTTGTCCTAAAACTGTCAAGTGGCTTCATGTTAGCTTGTCACTTGGTTTAACCACATGATTCACTATCCTCATTTTAATATAATCTAAATTTATTAGCTTTAAATACAATATTATGTGATTTTTCTAAAATTTTATGCTTATTTAGATTAAGTACACGCGCAATGTGCGTACTTAATTAGTATTCAATAGGAAATTTTACATTCTTGTACCACATAGTAAACCTTATTACCCTCAATATTTAAGGTTTGACTTAATTACACTTAGTATATCTAATTACTAATTTTATACCATAATTAATTAAAGGTCTAATTAATGGGACTATTTTTACTCCTTAATTAAAGGTGTGTGTATATCTCATGTTTCTCTCTCCTAAACTCTCACCCTCACCCACGTTTACCCAGACACAAGTTCTTTATACATATTTTCCCTCTTCTGAAACCACACAAACTTCCATTGCCTATTCTTACCTTAAAGTCACAGAAAATTGAAGTTGATTCATCCATTTTACTCCAGTTAAAGTTCCTCAATGAAGAACAATAAAGCTTCGAAACATAGTCATAAAAAAGCAGCAGAAGATGATATACCTTTTGATTTGGGTGTTTTATCACCAAAATCACCCAAAAAGCAGGGGAAATCTTCTCATGCAATTGTGGATACGACTCGTAGTCTTTCTCCCCGATAAATCAGAGCTGAAACGAGAACTAAACAAAAACATGATGTCGATGCTGGAGAAACTTATACGCCAGTGAAATAAGGGAAACGAAAAGGAAAAGAGTTATTGGTAGATGACGATTTTGTAGAAGAGGTGCCTAACCTTCGAACAGGAAAGAAAGCAAAGGTGTCTCCTAGTTCGAAAAATCCAAAAATGAAGAAACATTCAAAAAAAACACCCTAAAAATGTTTGGAAACATTCAGGGGTGAAGGTAAAAATTTATTAATTTCGTTTCTAATTATTTAGTTTGATTTAAGATATATGTGTTTTTAAACAATTATAGATTAATTGTCTTAATTTTGAAGATTATTTGTAGTTTTGACGTTCTGCCTTTACATTTGTAGATATTTTATAGTTTTTTTGTAGTTATATTTTTACATTACTTGTAATATTTGTATCAGAATTGTAGATATTTTTGTTGCTGGTTATTTGCTTATTACGTGTTAAATTGTATATATTATGTAATCCTTTGTAGTTATGTTGTAGATAATTTATAGATGAATGTATCTTTTTTAGGCAGTTTATTAATGTGATATTATTTATTGTTTGTGCATAATGGACACTTTTTTGCCCCACATAATTTTGATTATGGGGTGCTTAGATTCCACACATTGTGTGATCCTAGCATTCCTAGCCAGATTAAAGAGCTTCTGTCTCCAAATGGGTTGAAGCTTTTTAAGAAGACGTATTTTGGATACTTACTGTCTCTTCCCACTATATGCATGCAAAACCAGGCCATTCATCTTCTGATGAAGTATGAATTGACCTCATCCAATGCATCATATTTTTCTGTCCAGTTAAAGGGTGAAACACTAAATTTTGGATTGAGGGAGTTTGCACTAATTACTGGTCTAAGATGTGTTACTCAGGTTACAGATTTTGGTTATACTTCCAATTTTGTTAGCAAGATAATGAGCAGTTATTTTCCTAAAAAATTAAGAGTGGAGAAGTTATATTTGAAACAGATAGTAACCAGTAGAACCTGGGTAAACGGTGAGGATGCGGTGAAGTTGTGCATTCTTTATCTTTTAGAATTTTTTATTTGTCCTTCGAACAAAGACCATGTGACTTTTGTAGATCACTTTAGGTTCTATTTGGTAGAATCTGGGAAGTATGAGTCATACCCATGGGGTATTAAATCTTTCAACCAGTTGATGGAATCTGTTAGGTACAGACTAAATCCGTATGTACATTTTTATCTCATACGAGGACGCCCACTAGCAATGCAAGTATGGCTATATGAGTGTTGTTTTTCCGTCAACATTGATCTAGCTACGAGGAGTTCTAACTCAATACCTCACATACTGTCATGGTCAGCTAGTAAGGGGCATATTACGTTAGCTGCCTTTGAAGAAAAAATGATAAAGCCTGAATGGATAAAGGTAAAATATATTTTTTATGATTATACATTTACCTTCAATATATCTACAATTATTCTACATTTATGCCTTAATCAAACTAATTGTTTTTCCTCATTCAGTTTACCAACCTAATGAATCTCCCGAAGAGATTGAGTTGATGTCTTTGCCAGACAAAATTGAGTACAAAGTTAAAGAGGCTGAACAAACATCTGAGGTTCCCAATGTTGATCGTCCTATGTTAGAACCCAAACAAACAGATGGAGAAGAGGAGAAGGAGGCTATTGTTAAAAAGATTAGAAAATTAGAAAAAGGCATTGAGCATGTAATATGTATACATATTTTGATATATATATAAAATTGCATCTGTTTTTGAATGTATGTTAAGACATATTATGCAGTTAACAACTTACTAGCATTTTTGAAAAATATATAAAAATACAAATACATATAAACTATAATATATATACAAAATATCTACAATGTATCTACATTTTATAAACAGTCTACAAAATATCTACAAATTTACAAATTATGACATATGTTTATATATAATTGCATCTGTTTTTGAATGTATGTTAATACATATTATGAAATTAACAACTTACTATTTTTAAACATGTAGGTTGGTGAAAAGCTTGAAGATTTTAGGAAAGCTGTCTTTGTAAAACTCGATAGCCTTCGAGTGCTGATAAATGAATCTGTGCAGACTTCTTTGCATTTGATAAACAGTAGAAATGAGCAAGATGATGCCAAGGTAAGATGCGACTTTTATTTATATAGCAAAACAATTTATGGCATACGAAAAAATATATACAAACTAACATAAAACATTCAGTTTGCTGGTAGTTCAACAAAAAATAATGACCAACAAAAAGACATGAACAATCAGCATTTTTAGATCAATATTGGGGAACAAGTGCAGGCCAGCACCAGCAAAACATGTATCTACAAAACACCTACAAAGTATCTACAATTAGTTTCAGAATATATACAGCATGTCTACAATTATCTACAATATTCCTACCTATTATGCTAACTCTGTCAAGCCACCATTATACAGTATGATTTAACATTTTTAATGGAAAAAACAGATCATGTTGAGGGTGCAATTGGTGAAGAAAATCTTCCAGCACATGGTAATTTATTTACACATTTTGAAGGTGCAGATGATGAAGAGAAAGCAGGTATCATACTGTTATTCAGAGATATTTTTGTGTTGTTTGAATTTTTTAACAGTTCTATTAAGTAAGATATGCATGGTGTTACAGAGATGGAAGATATGAATGCACAGTCCCCAATTCACGGGGTGACATTAGCAGCTAAAACAGAACAGGTCAATGAAGAACATGACAATGAAGGTGCAGAGGCACAATATGTGAATCTAGGCGAAGGTGCAGCTGATGAAAAGAAAGCAGGTATCATACTGTTATTCACATATATTTTTGTGCTATTTGAATTTTTTAACAGTTCTATTAAGTAAGATATGCATAGTGTTACAGAGATGGAAGATATGAATGCACAGTCCCCAATTCACGGGGTGACAGTAGCAGCTCACACATAACATGTCAATGAGGAACATGACAATGAAGGTGTACTGGATGATTCAGAACAAACCGGAGCTGAGAAGAAGGGGGTTACACTGGATGATTTTGAGCTTCCTGACAACTTATCCCAGTTGGTTAAGTTTGGTGAGCCTATACAAAATGATGCAACACCTATGCATCCGGGTAGAACAAGGCAGCCGGGAAAGCATGCCCGATCACCATTTATCCCTCTATACAGTTCTGGTGGCAGCAGCTCGGTTGGACCTCGAATTTTCCTCCTCAAGCACCCCTTTACTAATGTTATTGGTGAAGATGTAGATCCGAAGGTTTTAGGTCAACTCAACAAGTGGTTATACCACGGTAGTGACAAAGGTTCAAAGAGGTTAGAATGCATAATTTGACACTTTGATTTCAACATTTATCTTTTACATATTTAATTCATTCTCCATTTTTTTTTACATCTATTTGTTGTTACATGAGAAAGGCGTATTCCATAAAGGACAACCAAATTAAGTCTTGGTTAGACCTTGGAGTGGAAAATGTTGATAAGAAGGACTGGTTCTTTTCCCTGGCTCACCCCGGACAAGTCCTCAATGACTTGGTAAGTAACAAGGAGTTTATTCCCAAGATATGATTTGTAGATGCTTTATCGTATGTTTTGTAGTTTAATTGTAGTTATTTTGTAGATATGTAGAATATTTGAAGATGACTTGTAGTATAAATTGTAGATATGATGTAGACATAATTATAGGTGTTGTGTTTCTTGTTTGTAGTATAATTGTATTTATTTTGTAGATTATGTATAACATAACAAGATCACTTGTAGTATAAAATGTAGATATGATGGAGATATGATTGTAGATGTTGTGTTCCATATTTGCAGTCTAATTGTAGAAAAAGTGTAGCTATTTTTTAGATTATTTGAAGTTGACTTTGTAGTTTAAATTGTAGAGCTGTTGTAGATATCACTGTAGGTTTTTTTGTTTATGTTTTGTAGTTAATTGTAGTTATATTATAGTTTTATGTAAATTATTTGAATGATGTTATAACGTATTACTTAAGGAAAAGAGGCAAGTATGGCCCCCACAACAAGACCAGGTTTACCACAACAGATTGTTTGTTCAAGACCAGGATTGAACAAATTTATGAAAAGTTCATAAATTCTCCTCCAGAAAAGAAGTATTCGGTTGTTAAACCCTAGGATATTGTTGCATAATATATATTGGGGTATAGACTACTTGCAAATGTTGCATGAGATGAAGTTGACTATTTCATCATGCCCGTCAATATTGTAGAAAAATTCCACTGGGTGTTGGTCGTTTTCGACATTGCAGACATGCAACTTTATGCGTATGATTCAATGGTCTCTTCATGCAATCATCAGTTTGTTGAATCCTGTGTCGAAAAGTTTTATGTTATTATCCCTTTGTCTTTGTCATGCACCGTTTTTTATGAGAAGCGTAAAGACATCAACTTCAAGAATACAAAGGCTTACATTGACAAACCTGTTACCGACCCTATTAACATTCAGTGGATAGTTGGAGAAATCCCACAGCAAAAAGAAGGATCGTTGTAAAAAAAATATTCTTTCTTTCTATACATTTAATTCTTTTTTGTTTCTAATCATTTGGTAAATATTTGTTTTTTTTTTTTGCAGCGACTGTGGTGTATTTGTTACTGCCTTTGCTGAATATGTTAGCCTTGGACAATTGTCAATCCCTGCAGAAGACCTTTCTGACATTGACCAACACTGAAGACGTTATGGAGCGCTACTATGGGATATGCTACCAAGAAGCAGGAAAATGGGGCAATTAGTGAAAGTGAGGTGGCATGAAGATTGGCAAGGAGAAAGGGTGCACCTGCTTTGAATGAGAAAATAGAAGTTCATAGGAAGAAGAAGTAGTTGTCATGTCTATGTATGAAACATGTAGCACAGTTGTTTCGTTGATGATAGTTTGTAGGAAAATGATAGTACACAAGTTTTTGAACAATTCTTTTGTGTTTTTATTGTAGCAGACTCGCGCTACACTTACATTATCTTTTGTTTTGTTAATTTCTATCCAGTTTAGTAATTCACTTGAAAACAACCTGTTGGTTTTATTCTCACTTGTTGAATATTTAGAGTACTTGTTCTTCATTATTTTAATATATAAATCCTTGCCAACTGAATGTTTATACTGTTATTCTGTCAACAACAAAATATGTAGTTATTTTGTTGCTATAATACAAATTATATACAAATAAACTATAAAATATCTACAATCTAGAAAACACCTTACGTTTAAATTGTAGAAAATATTGTATATAATTTTTTAATTGAATCTGTATTTAATTTGTAGAAAATATTTAAGTATTCAAGTTATCACTTCAAGTTAATTTAAAATCTTTTTGTAGTTGTATTTTGTATATAAATTGTAGATAAAAATTAAATTACTATGTGGAGGACGATTGAGATACTCAAAAAAGTGTTAGATTATAGCAACCACTCATAAACAAATCAGTCTATGAAAGTATTATGTTAAAACAGAAAAAAATTTAAGCAACTAACTACATTATGATCTTTAAATACACTAACAATTTTTTTGGAATACAACTGTCTACATGAAATTTATTTCTTTTTGGGCGCATTCTTGCAAGATTCTTTTATTATGCCCTTCACCTCCACAGTTGCCACATGACACCTTGTACTTCTTTGACTTTAGTTCATCATATGTTTTGTATCTTTCCTTTTGAGGTCTTCCTAGCTGTCTTTTCTCTCCCGTAGGTGGATTTACTACTTCATCTGATATATGTTGTGGTACATTCCATTTACTTTCATCAGGCAGGAGATTTATCGGTATTTCATATGTACGTAATAGGTTGTCCCTTGTGTAAAACGGAGAGTAATAGTTTTCATTAGTTTCATTCTTGTGCCTTAAAGCTGCCAAAGCATGCGCACATAGAAGTCCATCAAGCTGGAACTGGCCACATCTACATTTCTTGCTTTCAAGAAACACAATGTACCTCTTCACACCATTTATTACAGTATGGATATGATCTGTTGAAGCCCTCACCTACAATTACATAACAAACAGAAATAAAATTATTTACAATCATAGTTAACTACAAATTATCTACAATCTACAAATTATTTACATTATATCTGTAAATTATCTACAATCTAGAAACATTGTATATTAATATATTATTTTTCTGCACCAAATAAACAGATCTTACCCTAAGTTTATGCGATAATGTTCTGTTGTTTTCCAATTCTTTGTTGAATTGGACCCAAGGTATATGAAAGTACCCTTTGCCTTCAATAACTTCTCGTTGGTCCAACATTCAAGAAGAGTCCTCATATACTCTAATAGGTCTAATATTGGCAGCTCTCTTGCATCTTTTGTTACATCACTCAACGACTCGTCATAGTCCAAGTTCTATTCACCGTTGCATGTACTCTTGACCATCTATGATAGCCAATATCATATATGTATGATTTAACACGCGGGTTTATCTCTTCAATCTTCGACATCCTTTCATTAAATTCATCCAGAGTGTATGAACGTGATGTAGCAAAGTACAATTCACTTAATTTTAGATGACCCTTTTTGAACTTTGCCCTTATATTTGTCCAAATATGCCACATGCAAGAGTAGTGTGGCATGTCCGGATAGACAATTGATGTTGCCTTCAGGATACTCTTATTATGATCTGAAACAACACACGTTGAAGATCTTTCACCATATGCTTGCTTGAATTGCTCAAAAAACCACTTTCACGATGCGTCGTTTTCCGAATCAACCACAGCATATGCCAAAGGCAATATTGTACCTGCATTATTAGTCAAAAAATAATTAAATAGCAACTTTGAAAATACATATAAAAAGACAAATACATATAAACTACAATATATCTACAACGTATCTACATTTTATAAACTGTTTACAAAATATCTACAAAATATCTACAATTTTACCTGCTGCATCCATTGTGCTGGCTGTCATCATAATCCCCCTGTATGCTGACTTTAAGAAAGTCCCATCAACCACTACTACTGGCCTACAATGTTCCCAACCACTGATTGATGTACAAATAGCAACAAATGCATGTAAGAATCATTCATCTACTGTCTTTTTCAATTTAATAACAGAACCAGGATACGTCTTCTCAAAAATATAAAAATATTTTGCTAATTTGCTATAGGAGTCAGCAGAATGACCTCCCAAAACTGTAAAACCTTTTTCTTTGCTCTCCATGCTTGCATGTAGCTTAGGTTCACTCCGTGTTCAGACAACATGTCAGTTTGTATGTCCTTTGGTGTGTAAACTGTCTTAGGATCACAATACTTTGGAATAATCATGCTACCAACTACAACTGCAGTAAGTTTGCGCTGTATTAATGAATTGTCCATTAAGGAGCATGTGTGTTGTCGCTTGAAACTCCTGACCTTGAACATTGCAGAATCATTGATGGATGTTTCCTTGAAGTGCCAATTACAGTTTTCACCAACACATATAAGCCAGTAGTTACAAAAAAAATACAGTTTTAATACATGTTATCAATGTAGATGTAACAAAAAGGACTGTTTTAACATAATGCAATACACTATACAATATAACTACATTTCATCTACAATTTTGAAAAACACATATCACAAGGAAAAGACTATATATTATGATCTTTTCACCATTCAGATCTTCATACCTTCTATGGCTAGATCTTTTAACCCTGAATTAGAACTTGTGCATGACAGAATAGTGCTTCATTGCAGTTGCAATTGTTTGCTTGTCTTGATACACTTGTCCTTCTTCAATAACACTTTGTGTACTTTAAGTTATTATTGTACTTTCATATTCCTCTATAAAGGAAGATGCCGGCATATCAAGCAATTTTAGTGTTCCAGACGAACCTGCATGAAAATAAGATAAATATTGTCATTACCATTTTGTAAATTTTTTGTAGAAATTTTGTAGATGAAGAGAAAATTTTGTAGTCAACATTTTCCCCCCACATAGAATGTAGTTTAATTGTAGTATAAATGTAGTAATTTTGTAGATACCCTTAAAAACAATACTGCTATATACATACTTAAATTGATATGTAGTTTATTTGTAGATAAATGTAGGTATTTTGTAGATATTAACATAAAATCATAATTTCATAGAATTTGTAACATAATAAACCTGCACTTGTATTCTCATTGGTGATACTCAATTCCATATTGAACTCACGTACAGTTATATATAGCGGATATGATCCTAAGTTTTTATTCTCCTTTTTTGTCTCCATATATACACGAACACCCATATCGTTCCTAATCTCCATTGGAGGACAATGCTCATTCACAATATATTTGATTTCTACAATTTTCTCCGAAGTATCAATCATTAATTGCTCTGCAATTGTAGAAATCAATATACTGTAACTGGCATCATCATCGAGCACAATGCCATCAACCTAAAATCTCTAAATCTGCCATAGCTATCCCAATTCCCATTCAATTGTAGCATAATTGAGATTTTGGACAAGATTGCGTTTTGTTGCAGAAGAATTGTTGAATATTTTGTCGCTTTTCTGATTTGTGGATTGAGAAAAAAATTAGAAGAACAGAATATCGGCAGGACAGAGTCGCTAGAATTTGATTTGAATTTGTTGAATATTTTGTCCTTTTTTTGATTTGTGGATTATGAAAAAATGTCGACGAACATAGAATTTGCAGAACAGAGTTGCTGTAATTTGTTTTGAAATTCATTTTTTTGATTTGTGGATTATGAAAAATTGTCGACGAACAGAGAATTTGCAGAACAGAGTCGCTGTAATTTGTTTTGAAATTGAAGATAACGTTTAATTCGTGATTTTCGTTTCAAAATCAATTAGAATATTTAGTTCCAGATTTTGTAGCGCGCCTAATTAGGAATCAACTCCTATATTTAATGAATGGTATAATATTTGTAGAATAAATATGAACATGACGGATAAATATGAAACTATGCACATTTTTAATAATAAAATTTCATTTTTAGTATAGCAAGGAAAATTTCCCTATTCAAAATAAGTCAAGGCCCTACTTTAAAGAACCATTCCGGTACAAAAGAAATATCATATTATCCCATTAGATTAATTGATCAAATGCGCGCAAATCTTAGGTGTTTAAAATGTATGTTGATACAGGTCTTTTTCTAGTTAGACATGCGATTAAAATTTAACCTTAACATATTTTTGTATATCTATTATCTCTCTATTGTTTAGTGACGCGCTATGCCTAACAATTAACATAGCATGCGTGCAACATGTATATAGAGTAATACACAAATAATCTACTAGTCTTAGTAAATTTGCTCACCAGAATAAAAGAAAATTTTGGTATTGGAACATCAAATTTTATTTCATTGGTAATTGGTTTAACTACTTGGGCATCACGCGCAGACACCTTGATAGTATAGATATTAAAAGCAAAACAAAGCGCGGGTTGTCACAGATTTACTAATTCACGGCTTGCACCACCACGCTTTTGGCTGTTTCAAACAAAAAGGCGTTGCCACTTGCCACCCACGTAACCCCTCACTGCTCGATCCATTCAAAGCAAAATACCACGGACACACGCAGCTGAAAATCTTTTTTAAAATCTCATCCAAAACCTTCTCTAACTTCTAGGGTTTCGATTCTTCTACACCATTACGTCTATATTTACAGAAATGCATACGTATATGAATACACATACGTCGTCGGAGGAGCGTTTCACTTGCCGTTGATTGATTTCGAAATGGCATAGTTCTGATTCACAAGCGCACTAATCGAAGCCTGAGAGTGGTTTTGAGATGATGGGCGAGGGTTTCGAGAGGGAAAGGGGCCGGGAAAATGGCAGATTAGCGTCTATGGATTCGATTGAATCACGCTGGGTATTTCAGGACGAGGATGATTCGGAGATTGATAGTGTTGATCGCGATACTGTGGATGGAGATGGTGATTCGACACCGCGAAATGGCTTGGAATTGGACTCTGATGACGAGGATAATGCGGACCAGAAGCTGATCCGTACTGGTCCTCGTATTGATTCGTTTGATGTGGAAGCTCTTGATGTTCCCGGTGCTCAAAAGAACGACTATGAGGTGAATTTTCGGTAATTTCTTTATTTTGCACTTGCTATTAATCCTACTAATTTTTCTAGAAGCTTCTTATACTATCAGTTTATACCTTCCAGACTAATATAACAATAACTACGCCTTAATAGTAAACTTTTTGTGATAAGCTATATGAATCTTCTACATCCGGTCACTTTATTTGGGCCAGTGTCATTCCAAATTGATTACTGGAAAAAGTTGAAAAATTGAAGTTTACTAATGTTGTTAGTTAGTGCCAGCGGCTGGTGCAACTCTTTAGTGCTGTTCTTTCTTTACATTATCAACCTGTCATAGAATCTATTTGCTGTGAGATCATATTCTTAATAACAACAAAAAAAGGAACTGAAATGTGGAGTCTGTTGATGCTCATTTGATGTACTAGAGGTAGATAAACAGAAGACTACAAGGACTTTAATAAAAGGACATAAAGAGTTAGTCAAGCTTAGAGAAAGAAGCATGAAACTCAAGCTTGTTTAAGCCTTTTACGAAGAAGGAAAGAACAGACAAAGTTGTTGAACTGGATCTAGGTGCGTGCCTAGCTCTTTTCTTAGTAATCAGAAGCATTTATATTTTTTTCTCCTATTCTTTTTGTGAAAATTCCTCAGTATATCTGCACGCTGATATTTCCTTCTGCTACTGAAACTTTGCACTCCATCCCATTAAGTTAATGCATTTAATCATGCATTTTACAGCTCACCGATGCCGATTTATTTCACGTAATTAATCTTGTTTGCTTTTCTGACAGTTAATCACGAGAAACTCTCACTTAGTGCTGTTTTAATCCGACTGGAGGTTTCACCTTTTTGACGAAGCTAATTCCCTTTGTCCAAGTTCACATCCTACCATTGCTTGATATAGTTTCTTTACCAAGAATGACATGTAAATACCAGTTACCTTCATTTCCACTATAGACCGAGACTAGGCCAGAAGTCATTTGATGGCTATACCTGTATCAAATTAAGGTGTGAAATGACTATCCAGCTAACTTGAAGCTGTGTGCAGAAGAATGAGTATTTCATCCCGAAGAAATGGCTGAAAGCAAAGCCAGCATTCTGCAGTGAATGCTCTGACTGTGTCACTGCCTGCATATCTTTTAAAAGAAAAATGATGCTGCCAGAAAAATAGGCTAAAATCAAGGCGCAAAAGGGGCCAAGAATCTCTTAGTGGTGGTTTTTCACTTTTTTGTTATCCACAGTACCTTACCATTTAAAAAAAAGGGGCGAAGAATCTGCCGGCTAGTATTGCTACAAGATAAATGGTAATGTTTCACACATGAGCTAACACCAGCTAGTCATAATGGGCCAAGTCAGGTACTAATAACCTATGTTGCGTGGTCTCTCCAAAATAATGCCGCACCAGTGTCGGATCCTCCAAAAATACACTATTTTTGGAGAATCCGACATGCACCCGGCAACATTTTCGGAGAGTCCGAGCAACATAGCTAATAAAATATACTAGAAAGATGATATAGTTACTACAAGCTTCTAGGTTGGCAGTTGCTTCAAAAAATCTGGAAACTTGTTTTGTATTTTTTTCTTCCATTTTTTTTTTGCAAAAGCTATTTTTGAACCAAATTCCAAGTCAGGCACTACTAACAGATATCAATTTTATTTGGAAAACTGAACTGAAAAAACTTTTCTTTCTTGATGTTTGGTTGAAAATAAGTTTTGCAGATATGTTATTATTATTTCAAAAACCCTTCTCCATTTTTTTGCAATAATTCTTCTTCAAATTTTGAAGCAACACCACCTAAAAACTGAAAATTTCTTCTTTCTTGTTGTTTGGTTGATTTTTTTTTCTAAAAGATTTTATTTGCAAAAATCTCTTCTTCAAATTTTGATGCAAATGGCACCTAAGTTCTTGAATGCGTCAACCACCGATCAGTGATAGACTTAATATGAGAACCTTCACCTGCAATTTGCCTTTGGCTTTGTCTAATGGTTCCTTTTTCTATCGAACACGAAAATCAGAAAAAGCGTTAAGAGTCTGTTGGATTTTCAAGCGCAAAGAGCTCATGAAGTGCGAGCTTTAATGAAAAAGGTCCAAATGAAGATGCAATGAAAAAATACATGTAATACAAGAAAATAACAATAAGCAAAAACAACAATTATTTGGACAAAAGAATTGAAAAGAATTATTGGAATAGCTATTGTGTACTGCTGTCTTCTTCAATACATAGCCTATTGGTGATTGGTGATGAGATGTAAGCCTTGGCGGCTTGGTGTCTGAACTAAAGCACTGCCCAAGGGAGGCGAAGCACTCAGCCTATTATGCACCTTGCTTCAGGGCTGAAGCATGCCTCAAACAAGCCTTTGACAATACTGCTTTTTATCTTAACTTCATTGGGCAAAGGTCCTTTCCAGGGAATGCTAGCTTTTATTTGACTTATGTTTTGACCAAACTTACTTGATTTTGATTTTGAACAACAGATGCAGAATTATCTAAATATAATGTGTATTTTGCAGGATGTCTCAGCGGGTAGGACAATCCTGTTGGCTTTTCAGACTCTTGGAGTTGTTTTTGGCGACGTGGGAACAAGTCCCTTGTATACCTTTAGTGTGATGTTTAGTAAGGCCCCGGTCAATAGCAATGAAGATGTTCTTGGTGCATTATCCCTTGTTTTATATACCTTAATCCTCATTCCCTTGGTTAAATATGTCCTTATTGTTCTTTGGGCCAACGATGACGGTGAAGGTAAGCTATCATTTAAACTGGCTAATCGTTTCATGGCATTTACCACATTACACTCTGATTTATTCAATTAGTTGGTTAATAACTGCAGGTGGTACCTTTGCTTTGTACTCATTGCTTTGTAGGCATGCAAAGGTTAATCTTCTCCCCAATCAACTTCCATCAGATGCTCGCATATCAAGCTTTAGACTAAAGGTGCCATCTCCAGAACTTGAGAGATCTTTAAAACTAAAAGAAAGACTAGAGGCTTCATTGACATTGAAAAAACTTCTTCTGATCTTAGTTCTAGCTGGCAATTCAATGGTGATTGCTGACGGTGTTGTTACACCTGCTATGTCAGGTATCCCTAGGACGTTTTACAAATTTTTTTGGTTCTCAGAAGTGGATGGTTTCCGTATTATGGTCCTCTGGGTTCCTTTTCTTTTGTATAAATTAGCCTTCCTTGTTTCTTTGTTGTACTTAATGTTAGTTTTAAACTATTGTTGATGCAGTAATGTCTGCTGTTGGTGGCTTAAAAGTCGGAGTTTCTGGGGTTAAGCAAGGTAATACTATCTGTACAGAATTGTTCACTTTCTGAAATAGCTAGCATTGCCATTTTTTATTGATCTCTTACTGTCAGTTATAAAAGATTCACAAACTGAAATAATGTTACAAAATGGTGTGCTCATGATTTCCATTATACCACCACCCCTTTAAGGACATCAGTGAAAATTGGAAATATATATATAGAAAGTAAGCACTCTTTGCAAGATGACACATGCTAATCAAGAAATGATTCAAATTTGCTTTATATTCTGATAGTCTACGGGCAACAAGGTGTAAACTTCACTGCCATCACCTAGCTCAGTAATTGAAGGATTTTCTGATTATGTTGCATGTTGCATAACTTGCATGTTGCATTGCTGAGTATTCGTTCCTAGTGAATAATGTCAGAACTAAGATTGCTAAAGGAAGACTATGTGTGTGATATGAGATATCTCCATCATGACCTTAATATAGGCCTAATTATATCATCTGATGATGTAGTGATTTTACTACCCTTTTATTTTTGGATTGTCATATCTAATGTTGTTGAAGTTTGATGTGGGATTGCTGCTGCCCAAATACTCTCAAGTATTTGTTCTTTGAGTGTCATGGTGATTAAGTCCTTAATTATTACTGCACAATTAGTGCACTCAATGAATGTGGTTGCATGAAGGGTATTCTTGTGGGTTGGCTTGCTGGTAAAATTGAACATGCGATAATTTGGGCCAACACTGATTTATAAAAAACTCGTTTTCTGAATATCACTTGAGCAGAAAGTGCTAAAACTAAATCCGGAATACTTTCTAAAATCAGACGAGAAAGTGAATTCCATTCACTCTTTTATAATTCTGCACCTTCAAGCCCTTTTGTTTCATGTTTCTTAGATTTTATTTTCTTTTGCAGATCAAGTAGTGATGATCTCGGTGGCGTTTCTTGTAATTCTCTTCAGCGTACAGAAGTATGGGACAAGTAAAGTGGGTCTTGTTGTTGGTCCTGCTTTGTTTATATGGTTTTGTTCCCTGGGTGGTATTGGTGTCTACAATCTCATTAAGTATGATTCTCGTGTTTGGAGGGCATTTAATCCTGTTCACATATACTATTATTTCATGCGCAACTCAACAAAGGCCTGGTACTCTCTTGGTGGTTGTCTTTTATGTGCAACAGGTAGACACCTGAGAAATAATTCTTTTTGATTGTTGACACTGTAATTTGATGGCCAGAAAACTTAAGGGATGGTTATATGTGTTTTTCTTTCCATGGGGTTTAATTGAGTTGAGTCAAGAAGGTTGATGTTTGTTCCACTGAGCTTGCTTTCTGAATGTTGGATATCTCTATTCTCTTCATATTGGCACAGCATGAGATGTATTTGCAATTTACTTCATTAACATTTTCCTGCAAACTTATTGATAAAGANTTTTTTTTTTCCCCCCCCCCCCCCCCCCGGGAAGTGAGAGCATGGATTTTGAATGGCATAAACCTTTAAACTTGCCATTGATATTGGCCTACAGTATTTTCCTAATGTTCTTGTACCACCTGGACAAAGATAGCTTTTGCTTATTTGTTGTATCACCCTTTTTTCTCGAAGAGTTAGTTTGGGCTTATAAAATGCATAAACAGATCGAGTATCTCCTTTTTGAGTTTCTAGGATATGTTGTGTTTATAATTTTTCCATTATAGCCTGTTCTTTTATATATTTTCTGAGATATATAGCTGATCACTAATACTGAAATTCAGGTTCAGAAGCAATGTTTGCAGATCTTTGCTATTTTTCGGTGAGGTCGGTTCAGGTATGCAGCATGAGACTTTTTTGGTGGAAATGGGTGCTGCAATTAATATAAACAATAGATCCATGCATTTTTGGGATATAACCCTGCCTCTCTCTTATATGTCACTAATGATGTCCAATTTGACAGATAGTTATTGATTATATAACGTTGTTTAATTTACAGCTTACGTTTATGTTCCTTGTGCTTCCATGCCTTCTATTGGGATACCTTGGTCAAGCTGCTTACCTGATGGAGAACCATGACGATACAACACAAGCTTTCTTCTCTTCTGTGCCAAGTAAGTTTCTAGTCCTGTAGCACTCACTCTGACAACATCTTGTTTATTTATAATTAATTTTGGAAAAATTATGAGAATAACGACGGGAGACGTAACAATATATATCGAAACAGAAGTGTCATGATTTTGTGTAGTTTTCATTACATATACGTTTCTGAATATAAAAGGGCACACAGACAAAGTATTCGTTGGGTGAAATTCTGCAATTGTATGCAGGTAGAGCTTTCTGGCCTGTCTTCTTGATTGCCAATATAGCTGCTTTGATTGCCAGTAGAGCAATGACCACAGCAACTTTTTCTTGCATCAAACAATCCACAGCTCTAGGCTGCTTCCCTCGCCTTAAGATTGTTCATACATCTCGGAAATTCATGGGTCAGATTTATATACCAGTCATGAACTGGTTTCTTCTGGCATTGTCTTTGGTGTTGGTCTGCTCTATCTCAAGTATATATGAAATTGGAAATGCTTATGGTAATCTTTTTCTCTTTAGACCTTGCAATTTCGTTGCTGATTGCTCTCTCTGTTTTACCTTAATGCTTATTGTTTGTTGTGATGTGCACATGGAGCTTCCTGATAAATATTTGAAAGTTGGTAGATACAAAATTGAAATACCTTGTCCATCTAGTGTCTTGTTATTTGTTAACTTGTCTCCCGATGTAACCACTTCATAATCGTTGTGCTTCTTTTGTTTATATAAGATGGTCGCTTATAAGAAAAAGATCTACCATCTTGTTAACTTGTTATTACATTGATTTGTCCGGTGTTCAGAATTAAAATCCTTGGAAACGCAGTGTGTTTTCAAACTCATTTGTGAAAATCTACAATGTCATACAATCTTTCAATATTTTAATTTTATCTTTCAAGTTATCAATGCCAAAATTTGAAGATGACAGGAAACACTTGTAGAATGTTTGACAAAGTGCTGGTTTGTTGTCATTGAAACCCTAATTCTCATGCATCAGATGCTCTACATATTCTTTTGCGGTACAGTCCGTTTGAAGTGTGTAGTATATGTACAATGATTGATTTGTTCATGAAGAAACTTAACTTACCCCCTGGTATGAAGAGTTATTACTTGTGAACTATGGTAGGCAGGAGAAATCATTCTTGTAGTTGTTGGATTTCAATTTAGAGTTGTGTCTTTCTTGATGAAAAACATAAAGTGTTTCCAAGTTTTCATCAAATGATTTATTGACTGCCTTGTTGATTTCTTATGAAACCCTGTTTGACAGCTGTAGCGGAGCTTGGAGTGATGATGATGACAACAATATTGGTTACTATTGTTATGCTTCTGATATGGCAGATCAACATCTTAATTGTGCTAAGTTTTCTCATTATATTCTTGGGATTGGAGTTAACATTCTTCTCATCTGTTTTATGGAGTGTGGGAGATGGAAGTTGGATTATACTTATCTTTGCTGTAGTCTTGTTCCTGATTATGTACATCTGGAATTATGGAAGCAAGCTGAAGTATGAAACTGAAGTCAAGCAAAAGATGTCTATGGATTTGTTGCGGGAACTGGGCCCCAACCTTGGAACTATCAGAGCTCCGGGAATTGGCTTGCTTTATAATGAACTAGCAAAGGGAATACCAGCCATATTCGGACACTTTCTCACCACTCTACCTGCTGTGCATTCCATGATCATTTTTGTTTGTATAAAATATGTTCCTGTTCCAGTTGTACCTCAGAATGAAAGGTTCCTGTTCCGGCGAGTCTGCCCCAAAAGCTACCACATATTCCGTTGTGTTGCCAGGTATACTAAATTTCCCTGTTTTGCTAGTGCCTTCACTACATAGACCAACTGATGTAAAGGAGAGCTAGAATAAGTCTACACGCTTGCACAAATCTGGAGACCAACCTTATTAAGACTGTTGCATGACAAATGGTTAAATGAATGTATGGCGGACAGTTACCGTTGAGAAGCTGGAAATTTCTTAAATCCTTAGGGCAAACCTATGTGTACGATGGTTAATTCTTTTCTATAAAAAAAATAATGGCTAAACGACCAGCTTATCTTGTATGCCCTCTGCTTTAGATGCTTATAAATTTTAAACAGTTTCCTGTCATAATATTTGCATTCTCTTCTGCAATTGATGTGCATTTAAGTTTTCTTGGCTACTAATTTTATCTGTCCAAAACTTTGGACCCACAGATATGGGTACAAGGATGCTCGTAAAGAAAATCACCACACTTTTGAGCAATTGCTCATTGAAAGTCTCGAGAAGTTCATACGCAGAGAAGCTCAGGAGCGATCACTTGAAAGTGATGGCGATGGTTCGGACTCTGAAGAAGAGTATGCCTTCTCAAGGGTTCTTGTAGCTCCAAATGGAAGTGTTTATTCATTAGGTGTTCCTCTCTTAGCGGATTTTAGGGACACAGGAAAGGCAGTTATGGAAGAAAGCACTTCAGAAGAGCTGAAACCTGGGACTTCTTCTGAGTCGTTATTGTCTGATGCAGAGCAATCCCTTGATAAGGAGCTCTCGTTCATTCGCAAGGCTAAGGAATCTGGTGTGGTTTATCTTCTTGGTCATGGAGATATTAGGGCAAGGAAGGATTCCTGGTTCATTAAGAAGCTTATCATAAATTATTTTTACGCTTTCTTGAGAAAGAATAGTAGGAGGGGAATTGCCAATTTGAGTGTACCACATTCACATTTAGTGCAAGTTGGCATGCAATATATGGTGTGAGTTGGCTTTTTCTGTAAAGGTCCATATGAGCTATTTTGGCAAAAATTTAGGTAATCGCCTATCAGTCAACTTAGCTGTTATGTACAGCATAATCAACGCCACACAGTTTGATTGATGGATGCACAGAAATGGCCACACGCCTGTCTTGCTTATCGTAGAGCTGAATTTTGATGTCCCTCGTCTTAGAAGCTTGGAAGATTTTGCGTTTGTTATAGTTGTACAACGGATTCATCTCCCAAGTTTGTCGGGTTGCACCTGCGACTGTAATGATTGCCAAGACATGCAAATCCATGTAATTGTAATTCTTTTTTTTTTTACTAATGCATGATGTTCCACCTTGAGGGTAAATTTTATAGGTTTTGCTTGTGGGATGGGTGATGTGTTTGCAGCTCATTGCGGTGATGAATTCATTTAGGAACAGAATCCCTACATTGCTCTACTTTGTTTTATTTATTGCTAATGCGCTAGACAAAAGACGTGTAATAGTTTCTAAAGAGAATCTTATGTAAAATACCACAAAATAAAGTTCGACCATATTCATGGAAATTCGGTGACTATTCAAAATATGGACAAACCCACAGACCAAAAGTTGTTTGGAAGAAGTATCTACAAACTCGCAAAATCAATGCTAACTTACTGAAGAGAAACAAAAAGAAAGCAATATCCAATGATATATAGACTAGCTTAGTTTAAGATTTGGCTGTTAAACTTGTATGTTGGTTTAAGCGCAGTATAGAAATCTATAGTTACAGAATTTACCTTAAATGACATAACACCTTAGCACTGGAATGAAATGAATCCAAATATGATAGAATGACATTGCCAACTCCAACTAAATTTAAGATTTGACTAGTACATTGATCTATATCCAAACGCTTCATTTTCCTCCTCCAATACATACCGACAGGGAACTGGATTTCTTCATCTTCTATATCTTTTTAATTTTTATTGCAGCCCATCATCCTCATTTGGCATGTTGTGTAGATCTTGGTTTTGAAAAATAAAAGCGATAATGGACGACATTCTGTACCTCAAATTCATTGAGATCTACCAGTGGCATTTTCCTGGCACGAACTGACAATTACACTTCACATCATTAACCAAACTGTATGCAACTCCTAGACAAGTCGATTAAGTGCCGAGCAACTTATATACTGACTAAGTAGTTAGCATGTGTAATCTGTGATGAACAAAATGATTCTCAATCTCCCAACCATAAAACCGCACAAGCTTGAGCTTAGCATATTCCTCTATTCCCATCCCTTCAAACTGCGCAGTTACACTGTTAGGATCCCTTCAATTGGTAGGTATCTGAAGGCGAGGATAATTGAATGTCAATATCAATCACTGACTTGGCTTTGTAGGATCACTATCTGGAGGTTGGATACGGGTGTCTTAACTTTTCTTGATTCAAGCTATCAGAAGCATCAGAAGGAATTTCAACTATTACTGATGGTTCATGAATTTCCTTCTGCCTTGATTGAAACTTGAGTCTCAGCAACAATGAATTTGTCATCACGCCAATAGAGCTCAAGCCCATGAGAGCTCCTGCTATTGACGGAGTAAGCATGGTTCCAGTAGATGGCAGCAGGACTCCAGCAGCTACTGGAATTCCAACCTGTTGGGAGCAAAGATGAGAAGAAAGACATTATGAAGAAGAAACCAAATAAAATGTATGAATATCTCAAAATTGCGGATACAATTGCACACATATTATCAGCACCAAGATTAATATGGAATCAGATATGTCACATATTCATAGTTTTAGATCTTCAACATGTGACCGACTACTCAAGATCTTGAAAAGAAAAGGAAATGCACCAAGAGAGAGAGAGAGGACGGACAAGGTAAAAGAAAGAATAAAGAGCATTCCCATCAGTGATTTCAAGCAAACTGACAGATATTGGTTAGGTGTCCAAAAGGAACGACTTACCGTGGAGGACAAGAAGCAAGAGTCTTCTCTCCTCCCACAAAGTTTGAATATGCTTTAATAATGGTCATTTTAAGTCCTTAACCAATGCTTTGCATATAGCAAATCATTGTTCTCTATAGATTAACCAGTTTATTTGTCTAAAATGATAGTTCACATAGAAACACTTCCTGTTCGCTTAATGGACAACTAAGATGAAAAACTTACAATGTTGTATCCGAAGGCCCACCAAAGATTTTGTTTTACCGTCTTCATGGTTAGCCTGCTTAGCTCCAGAGCATCGAGCAACTGCAGCAAGGTGATTTTGTTAAAAAATTATGGTACAACACACCGTGCAAGATAAAACATCATAAAGAAATTTTAGTATCCAGAACTAGATCAATATGTGTGTGTGTGTGTGTGTGTGTATTTGTAGATTCAAGATTCAACCCAAAACCTGTACATGAGCATATAGAAGACACGATTAATTAAAATTGTGCTCTCTCTAACAAGGTAAGTAAATTTTTAGATAAGGTGTATGTGAGAAGCACCTGCAGATGGTCCTTTGAGGCTAGGTATAGCATATTTGAACAGTCAACTTATTCAAGATGCACAGAAATTAACATATAAGCATGGGATTTTTCATTCCCGAATGCTATGTCAGGGAATTCATTATTCAAATGGCTCTTTTAGAAAAAGTAGTTATGTTCCAAACAATCCCATTAGTAGTTTAAGTATAATGCAATAACTATTTATACCTGTAGAAATACAATATTTTCAGCATGTATTCTGAAGGTGGAGAGAGATGGATAGAGAACAAGACGAAACCTTGGGAAAGAAAAACAAGTGACCATGTTTGCAGCTTGAGGCAAGGTTACTCTAGTTCCAGAAAAGAAAAAAGAACATGAATGGTAAGGAAGTTGCAAAAAAGAGAGGAGGAAAACCTGAGATAGCCGATCGTGCATCAGTACAATAGAAGACACATCACTTGCAGCTCCAACTCCACCACCAATAGCTACTCCTACATGTGCTGATGCCAAGGCTGCAGTGTCATTTATTCCATCTCCGACCATAGCTACAACTCTCTGATCCTTTTGTAGTCTGCTTACAAACCTACTCTTTTCATCTGGTTTGACTCCATAAAATACCTGAATTCAACCACTTATCTTATTGGCATTTCTAATTAAGTGATGAAGAACTTGTTGTAATATGTTTTAGCAAAAGGGTTAAAACAGTTTAACAAATATTTCTGTCAAAGGCAGTGCTTATAGAGCCCAAAATAAACATGCATACTATACCAAAAAGAAATGCAGTAAAATTTTTATTTCTAATAAATGTGCAAGATAATGAGTACAGCCAATCTGGGACCAGCATTTTTGTTATATTCCACTTCTGCACTTGTCTTTTAGCTTCTATTGCAAACATACTTACGTAGAATGCTGTCCTTTAATTTTGGAAAAGATGACAGAGAGCAATAAGAGATGCATTTCCCAATTGAATCCAATAAAAGTACATCTCGAATATATTATCAAAAGCTAAACATACAATTAACAACCTCCCAGGTCAGAGGTCTCCTGTACTAGTGATCCACATATTCCTTTTTAGAGGTTTTAACAGTAAAACTAAAGAGCAAATAAGGTGCAAGCTCCAGTCTCAGGCAGTGAAATAAAAAAGATAGGGAAAAAATGTATATTTTTGTATATGTATTGCATGTTATATACAAAAATTATACACTTTTTTGGCCATCAAAAGTAAATAGTTTCTGGCGCAGGCTAAAAGTTAAAAAAGCCCAAAAAATATAGGGTTAATTACTTTGACCATCCCTAATTTAACAAAAAAGTAAATAGAGCTCCTCCCTAGTTTGACGTTCCATTAAACATCTCTTTCGCCACTATAAAATGTTAAAACATCCGTTTAAAACAAATGGTGTCAGCAAAATATGATAGTAACACAGATTATGATACCCTTGTGAAAAGTTTGAGACATGGAGCCTGCAGGGTTGGAATGTTACCTTCAGAAGGCTCCTCAATGACTGGGAGTTTACTAGAGTGATTGAATTCTTCAAATTGCTGGTTAGTTTCAAAGGTACTGTAGAAGAAGAGGACAATTTATGGGAAAGAAATAGCGAAGGAGTATATACTGTGAAGTCAGCATATGATAACTTAAATAGTTCCGGTCAACTACAAGCAGGGCCATGGCACTGTAAACACAACTGGAAGGTGAAAATCCCTTATAAAATAGCATGTTTTTGGTTGGCTTGTATCAATGAAGCTGTTCTGACTCATGACTGTTTGATGAGAAGAGGAATGCCATTGTGCTCAAAGTGCTTCTGTGTTGAGGTGAAATTGAAACAAATAGTCACCTCTTTTTACATTGCAGAATAACCAGCAAGTTGTGGTATTTATTCATAAGTATGAAAGGGTTGAGCTGGACAGTTCCTAGGACAACTGCAGAAATGATAGCATGCTGGAACGATCCAGGTACTTGACAGAGGCAGAAGAAATGGTGGAGCATGATTCCAGCATGTATTTGATGGACTATGGAAGGAAATAAACTCAAGATGCTTTACAGATAGAGCTAATTTTGAAAGAAGATACGGATGGATTGAATATTTTTGTTTCACTTTTGGTGTAAAGAAGCCCTTGTAGAGGATGTAGAGTCTGTAGTTAACATCATTGGATCATTGTAACTACAACAAGACTAGTTTTTTGCTCTTTTTGGGGGGTCTTGTAACTTTGTTTTACTCTTAGCACAATCTTTGTGCTAAGGTTTACTTTATCATATTTATATAAAATTGTTACCTCTCAAAAAAAAAAAAGTTTGAAGCAACTTAATACTTGAAAAATGAAGGGGGGGGAGAGAGAGTATTCATCTCCTCCTTGGACAAATTTCTATTTCTCCCATTCAACCCCACCGAGCCCCACCTTTCCATATTTAAGGAAACCGAGACCAGNCTGTTCATGTGGACTAATTTCCCCCCCCCCCCCTGCACTGGTGCACAAATGTCATCCCAGCCTGCAAACAACCATCACAGTCATTCCTTCGTGAGTATTCCAGCCAGCATCAGACCTCCCTACCACTTTTTCTCGTTACTGTTTAATCCCTATAATTTCTTTTCTATTTCTGATTCCATTTGTTGTCCTTCTATATCAATCTGTACAAATTGATTTAAAGGAATAGTAAGGAATTCGTGTTGAATGATAAAGGAGGCTTTTGATTGTGAGCAAAAGAAGGTGCATTGAACTATGATTGTTTTTATAGTGAGGTGTCTTAGGATGTTTCTAGGATGAAGAAGGCAACTTGTCTTCACTATCCTCACAATTTGAGAATCTGAAAGTTGGAAACTAAAATAAGGAATAACCGAATAACAATGAAAGGATATGTCGCTCAGGAAACAAAGAAAATAGGGCATGACAGGAGGATTAGAATTTGTCAAAACACATGCAATTACAATCCGCTCATATCATTAGGTGGAGAGGTGTCAAATATTATTCAACGAGAGAGATCTCCTTTTAGTTTCATTATACGTTTTTGATAACCCTTTTTAGTTTTATTATATTAGGAGGAAGGTCCAACTTATTTATCCAAAAAGTTAGATCTTTCAATTTTTATTCAGTTTGAGCATACTAAAAACAGGATAAAATCCATGCACAGTGACGGTCGTAGAGGTTAGTATTCGTCTTAAATCTGCTAGTTAATTTACCATATCCTTCACAGAACACCTAATTTCATGACTATATGTCTCGCTCTACTCCAACAAAATTGACCGGATTAATCCATTTTAATGGACATTTTTAAAAGCAGGGGGAACAGGAAATTTTGATATAACAAATTTCTATTTAGTTAGCCATTATCAACTGTGAATAAAAGGAAACGGATGCTGATGCCTATTAGCTATCATGGACTAATAGATTGGCCCTAATTTCTGCTAAGCTAAATCTCCATAAAGAACCTATGTACCGAAACTATAGTGGAGTTGTGGAAACAATATAATGAGCTAATTCTTTCACATCTCAGTGTAGTTCAAATATTGGTGTCGTCACCACATAATAAGTTGTACATCCTATTAAGAACCATCTTGCGACCTGTCAGTTATGGACTTCTACCATTCTCTCTTATCACAAAGACAATGAATGACACGAAGTACAAATTCTGTGAGTAAGGATGACCAGAGATCAAGGTCTTATTATTATAAAGCTCATAAAAACTTCCTCCTACCAGTTTTAGCTACTTTGCTTTTACGATGCATATTTCTCTTCAGCACAGCAGTTACTTCCTATCATTAGCTATCACTTTTTTCTGATGACCCATTAGCTATATTACTTATTGTGGATATTTTCCTTTGGAATCATTAGGTCCACTAGGCAGCTTGTAATACACAAAAAGATATGAAGAATGGTCCCATAACTAAGAAGGATTCTGGTCTTAAGAAAGATGAAACCGCTTACATTTTCCTTAGGGATGCCAACAACAGATGCGACGTATTCGGCAGCATTCTTTTTGTCACCAGACAGTAAGTAAGTGCTAATCCCTTGTTTCGACAGAGATTCTACAACATGCCTTGCGTCTTCTCTGATCTGATCCTCAACATAAATTAGACCAGCAAGGACGCCATCAACTCCCACATATACTACTGATTGATTCTTAAAGTCATCAAATTCTAGGAACGGATTCTCAAGAACTCCATGCCTGCACAGTTTTAAGATGTAGCATCTAAATGGGACTGTATTGAAAAGGATAACATAGTGTTCAACAGAAAAAGATAGTGATAAGTGCAAAAAGAAGAAGCTACCTTTTGACCCATTCCAGTGTGCCGACGGAAATCCTTTTATTATCAATATACCCTACAGCACCAGATCCAGGCTCCTCCATGAATGTTCCATCCAAAACCTGCATGTACACATTTAAGAAATTGGACGCGCACACTGCTACACGTTGACGGTGGACACAACAAATACCTAAACCCAGCTATATGCCTAGATTAAATTATGAAATCCTAGGTGTTAGTCTCCTCTGCATCTTAATGCTCAGCCAGCACAAAGCCACAAATAGAAAAACAGCATGTGATCATACATACATACATACTAGGTGTTAGTCTCCTCTGCATCTTAATGCTCAGCCAGCACAAAGCCACAAATAGAAAAACAGCATGTGATCATACATACATATATATATATATATATATATATATATATATATATATGAGAGAGAGTAGTGAAGTCTGACACAAAAGAACAAGCAATAAAATACCCCAAAGTTTCCTCCTCAACAAGCCCTAATTAAGACAGAGTTAAGGTCTCAAGCTTGTAAACTGAAATAGCTAGTTACAGTCAGATAACCAAGCAACACCCAATTAAACATGACGGATTCTACTGCAGACCTAAATAAATAAATAAATCTCCTCTCTAAGACTCTAACAGCTTAAACTTTTAAATGAGATGTACATGAAATGCAACATGGCACGACAGCAGGCTGCTGTTCTGAGTCTCACATGTATCCACCAACAAAATGGTTCCATGGTCAAAGAAAAGTATCATGCCTGCACATGAGCCGGCATGTTGCAACCATAAATAAATAAATAAAATAAATAAATAGAAGTGTTTATCTCTAACAACTTAAGCTTAGATGATGTTTACACAATTCAACAGACTCAAAGAAGACGTGTCAAGGGGCAAACTGAAACCTCGTTGACAAAAAATAAAAGGTATTTTGAATTCCATTTGACTATCCTAATAAGGAAGCTGAAATTTCTAAAATCTCAACTTGGAGAACTATACAAGTTTGAGGCATAGTGCAGATGATGATTTACTAATATCTGCAAACCAAATTATCATTGCATCGCCGATATATGTGCATGTGTGCGCGCGCGCAAGAGAAAGATAACATGGACAAATACTGTTAATATATCATGCAATTCAAAGGGCTGAGATTCTCGAATACAAAGGGCATGTGCATAATTTGGATACTCTTCCTATATAGAAATAGGTAAACGTTTGAAAAGGAGCACTTAGCATGACTTACCTTCAATTTTGGAGAATTCGCAGTCCGAGCAGCCTCTACAATTGCTTTTCCAATTGGATGATTGGTATTTGATTCAACTCCAGCGGCAAACTTCAGAATATCAACTTCTGACCACTGAAAAGGTGAAGTTGAATCTTGTCTGCACCAAAACTTGGTTCATTATCTCCAATGAAGAAATATCGTTAACACTTTTTCTTTTACCAGAAGGTGTCTGAAGTCCACTTTAACTATACACATTTTCATAGTTCAACTTTCTGATCAAAGAAATAAAATCCAAAGATTGGCAACTAAAGTGCAACACGGAAACTACAAAGCAACAGATGAGAGCAGCAATAAGAAGGTTATTTAGAAAAGGAAAAGACAGAGAAAAAGAAGTGAACAACTAGAACAAGAGATGAGTTAGCAATGAGTATAAAGGACGTTAAGTGCTTATTGGTTGCTCTTATTCCATCATGCAAAAATGTTCATGGTTTTCCTCTTTCTAGTATATTCATCATTCAAACAGTACGAAACAAGTATATGAGGAACAAATGTTAAGTGTTTCATATTGCTTGAGGGAATGGGTTGTTGTCTCCTTCCATGATCTTGGCAATGCTCGCCTTATGAGCTAACTTTTGGTTGAGTTAGACACAATATTTCTTAAAATGGTATCACAACCAGACTCATCTTGATTCTTGGTTTACCGAATATTCAGCCACGTTATGTCATCCACACGAGATATCTGAGAGTGCAGAAAGGTGTTGAACCACACTAGTTGGAGGAATGAACTTTTGCCTCCATATATGGTCTTGGGCAATCCTCACCTTATGAGCTAGTTTTTGGGGTTGATTAGACCCCATCTCCATTTTATTAAGAGAGAACAAATAGGCAATACAAACATTGGATGCTTTTCTTGTGGATGTTCGTTTAGTATGAAGTCAAAAAGAAGGTAAGAGAGAGACTTAAGAATTTATCCAGTAGATGGTGTATTCTTCAAACAAAGTCAATCTATTAACATGTGTTTATTGATGAAAATAACACGTTATACAAGAACGGAAAAGGGCCAAAACTGCCCTCAGTCTATTCGATTTTGGTATAAATATGTCCTCCGTTCACCTATTGAGCCAAAAATACTCCCACCGTTGTCTTTCAGACTCACTCAAGCCCCTACGACTAACAGTCAACGCCAAGTAAAAAAAAGGTTATTTAAATTACACGTGACAACTTCTTACTGGTCCAACTTTAAACCATAACCCCAATATCCGCCCATAACCCATTTTCTTTTCCAATCCAAAAATCCATCCTGCCAAAAAAAAAAAGGGGTCAAACTCTTGATTGTCAAAAAGTTAAATTTCTCAATCTTCCCAACTCTACCACTACCATGGCTGCCACCACCCCTTTTCCTCTGTAGCAATCACACTGACACCACAACCATGACTCGCATGTTTGCTCCATTCCTCCATTTCCAAACAATAACAAGAATGCTATGCTAATCGAAAGGATCCGATTTGAAAATCTTTAATTTTTTCCGATTTAATGTCCTTTATTGTTGTGATGGGATTTTGTTCAAGGATGAGGCCATGAAAGTTCCAATTTCTACAATAAATTACCATCTGGGTCTAACATTTTACTAAGATTTTACAAAAATCACAAAAATTCTGAAGAGAAAAATTAGACTATTCGCGAATTTGAAGCCCATGAATTCATAAAGGGTTCTTAGATTATCTTACGATGATGAGAAAGAAAATGAGAATTACCACTATAAGTGACATTTGAATGTGCAAATTAAGGTCTTTTGATGAACATTTCCGAATAATGGCAGCTCCAATGGTATATGTAAAATGAAGAAGATGATAAAAAAAATGAAAAAGGGCCAAAACAGCCCCTAGACTACTGGATTTGGTACAGTAATATCCTCCATCCATTTACGGATCTTCACATACCGGTGGGTTTAATCCTATCTAGAGTGGAGTTTAAGTTCAGCCAATAGGAAGTTGACACGTGGATATTAATTAATTTTTTTTTAGATAGGACCGTTAGTCATAGGGGCATAACTGAGCCAGAAAGATGACGGTGGGGGCATTTTTGGCTCAATAGCTGGACTGAGGGCATATTTGTACGAAATCGAATAGTCTGAGGGCTGTTTTGACCTTTTTCCGTCAAAAGAAAATGCTATAAAGAAAAAGCAATTTTCTTATTTGTTATGGCGCAAAAATTGGATACCAAATATACCTGTGATTGACCTGCAATGCAAATAAAACTAACAGTTCCAGGATGATAAATAAAACTTGCATCATTCAGTTTTCAATATTTCAATCGCTCTTCATTTCCCGATAATGTAGTATATTAAGAGTTTTAAAGTGACTTGACAGAAAATACTTTTATCAAAGAATAGTCAAATCTACATGACATGAAGAATGCAAAGATGGAATTATAGAAGCTCATAAAAGTTTACTCCTTTCATCCTAATATAATAGTCTTAGTTTGCACGAGATGTCTATGAATTGAAAGAGTTAAACTACAAATTGCTTAGTATTTATTAGAAAACAAGTGGGCCTTGTGTGTTTTAAGTATAGAAAAGAAAAAATAGTATTTTAAGAGTTTCTCAATTTCTTTTTGTTGACATAATTCAATAATTATAGGATACCCATTTTTGCTTATTAAACAATCATTTTGTTAAACTCTTACGTATCAAAACTTTATATTGATGCCGACCAGAAGTTCCTTTTAAAGAAAGTAAATTGCATTTTGAAACGCCTAATAAAGGCATGACAGAGGTAGTATAAATACACTTAAAGTTTGCAGTCAACCTTGCATCTGGATCTTCTTGATAGCCTTGACCTTGAGACACCACTTTGGTCACAGTTGGTCTACCAATAGTCAGTGTCCCTGTCTTGTCAAAAACAACTGTATTCACCGTTGAGAATCTTTCTAGGACACTTCCACCACGCAAAAGCAAGCCTTTAGTGGCACCAAGTGAGGTTCCAACCTTTACACAAAAATGTCTAATCATTAGTAGTGCATCAGCTGTTAGGATCATGCCTGGATTTAGTATGACAGCACTACAGGATATGTATGTCTTTACCATCACTGCAGTAGGAGTGGCAAGACCAAGTGCACATGGACAGGCAATAACCTACAACCACAAACCCGAAGCCAATTACGGCAAAACAAAGAGATAGAAATATAACCATGGGACAGAAGCATGCTTACATGATGCAGAAAAAGACAATGAAACTAAAAACAATACAGAAACAGCAGTAGTGAATCAAAATTTTTTATAAAGGATTACTCAATCAGATTTGAAAAATTATCTTGTGGGATGATGCAGAAGTAGTCAGATTTGAACCTTGTTAGTGATTACTGAACGTCAACTCAGTACATATGAGTTTATACATTAACGTACCAGCACAGTACATGAGAGCTGCAACGCTAGCGAAACTACACTTCCATGATAAAGGGTGGATGGTAGAATGCGAGCACCAAAAAGGTTCCAGAACATAAATGTGGCAGCAGAAAGTGTCATTACCCCATAGGTAAAATGCCCAGCAACCTAATTAATAGAAGCAATTAAGCGTTTTTCAGGACAAGCCTACAAATAAAATTCCTTTTGCAAACAATATTAGATGGTCATTTGGGTGAACCACGTAACCCTCCAACTGCCAAATATTGTGTACGTAAGGAGAAAAAACAGCTTTAAAAAGGAAACCTTGTCAGCCAACCGCTGTACTGGAGCTTCTCTACTCTGTGCTTCTTCTACCAATCGAACAATATCCCCAATTGCAGTCTCACCACCTGGTCGTCGCACTTCAACAGTAAGTGTTCCATTTAGGTTTATACTTCCTGCCGCAACTTCAGCCTAATTCATAAGAATATATCTATCATGATATTATAGGAAATGAAGATGGTGTTTAAATTGGATATCTGTCCATCCATAAAGCAATATTTTAAAATAAAAAAGTAGTTATCGATATGAGAAGATAGGTTGACTACCCCAGGTAACTTCGTTACAGGTAAAGGCTCCCCAGTAAAACTTGATTCATCAATTGTGCTTCTACCAGCTCTGACAATTCCATCAGCTGGAACACGGTCCTGAATTTCAACAAACAGGTATCAGTAAATTCAACTGCTATTGCTTGCTATTTCTAATCAGAATATCTCTACTGATCAAATAATATGCTTCACTTTTAAGCTAGTAGATAATAGGAGGGAGATCAACAACTCAGCCGATTCAAGTAAGAACTGTCCCAATACCACTGAAAACAGATCAAGGGAGGCCTAATAAGGTACAATGTAACGTGAAGACAAGCACATCTTTACTTACCCCAGGTAAAACAATGATCTGATCCCCGACAGACAGACTGTTAGAAGGAACTTCAACAGTGGAGCTTGATTCCCCTGAATCGCTACTGACTACAAGTCTTGCTTTAGATGGCAAGACATTAAGAAGGCCTGTCATGTCACTTGTGGCTTTAATTTTAGCTCTCTGCTCAAGATTTCTTCCCAGCAAGACGAAAGCAATCAACATTACAGGCTCCTCAAAGAATGTTTTCCAACCCTACAGCAAAGCTAATTAGATGAATGCTAGCTGCAGGTATAACTGATTCAAAGCTAACAATTATCACTCTGAACGACTAGGAAGCAATTGAATACGGTATTATAGGGAAGTTAATGCTCTTTTTATGGACAAAGAGAGAAGTTTCTAAAGCCTCCAACTGAAGAATACAAGGGATTCTTATTTGTATAGATAATTGCATGCACTTAATAAAGGATGCTTGCTCCTAAAGTTCATTGATTAATACCTACTATTTACGGCTTAGAAAACCTTTCTAACAAAAAATTTACTAGTTATCGGAAGAAAAATCTTTTGGAAAAACAAATGGTGGAGCCTCAACAAACAATAAAGCATATTTAGAATGAAAGCCTTAAGGCACTTTAGAGAAGTTAAGAGCCTCCTCGCTTTACTTTCAATTGTGCTCCCACTTATATTCTGATAACACTCAGCTTTGTCTTAGTAAGAGATGATATCAACCATCTAATGATTTCCTATTTGACAACATATAGATAGTTAGATACATTATACACATTAAAAACCAAATACACAGACAACCCCTTAAAGTTGTCACCAATTTCCATTTAGACGCCTTAACTGAGGCTTGTACCTATTAAGCACCTATACGTCATTCAGAGTGTACCTATTCCAAATTCTTTGATTGCTGCCTGTTGGTTAAGTGTGGTTGAAATGGTGCAAACTTGTGGCATGAAGAAGAAGAAAATTTAGTCATTTCTTCTTTAGCCGGAGATTTAGCCACTTCTTCTTTAGCCGGAGATTTCGCCATTGGTGCTGCTTCTATGCGCCGTAGGAACCTAACCACTACCTTTCTAAAATTAGATTAATTAAGGTTCTTCAATCCTAAGAATTATGGCTAAACAGCACGTTTGCAACCTTAAGTCTATTTTAAACATGAAAAAATATCTTAGGGCTGGTGGCTATGTTGGGAGAGATTTGGAGAAAAGATGGAACTGCAGGGGGGGGGGGGGGGGGGGGGGGGGGATTTATACAAAAATAATTTTTTCCTCAAATTTTTAAATAGTCTTTTACCACTAATGCCACTAGTCCTCGTCTCATTCGTCAAGTCGGCATGTCATTCGTATTTGAGTTGCACGTACTTCTATCTTTTTAACTGTTATGATTGAAGTGCTCAATAGGTACACTTTGAATGATGTTAGGTGCTTAATAGGTACAAGCCTCAGTTGAGGTGTTTAAATGGAATTTGGTGACAACTTTAAGGGGCTGTCAGTAGATAAAGCAAACATGACGGTAGTACAGAATAATACAAAGAGAGCACAATGCATGTCTCTGAAGCAGGGAGCAAATGAATACTAGCCGATCTTATATACCAGACCTTACCTTTACCATTTCCTTTTACATGGACATATTTTTTGGGCATGTTAACGGCTTTAGGTTCAGAATTAAGTTTTAGGGGTTTGTTTAACTTTGTAAGCTGCTATTTAAGATTTTCATAAAATCATTATGTTTAACAGTGAAAGGGGAATTGGATGAATGGAATTGTTTTTATACTCCAGTATTTTGCCCCAAGTACACAGTACCTGCAGAACCTGATTACATGAAGTGTTTACTCAAATCGTTAGATGAAACATTAATTCACCAGAACCAAGTACAGGATATTGGTAAAAATAGTTACCAGTTTTGGTATTAAGGCTGCCATTGAGCTGACAGCAAACGATGACAAGGCCCCAAGACCAACTAATGTATTCATGTTTGGCGATCCTTTAATTAGGCTTTTCAGACCATCAATAATAAGTTGTCGACCAGGTACAAGCAATGTAAACAGAGATAGAGTCATATGGAAACCCGTGGAATGAATTGCATGAATCCATGAAGCCTTAGCTCCAAGGAAATGAGAGAGATGGCCGACAAGGCACACTGCACATAAAGCCCATGAGACTGCAAGACCCCGACCTGTTAAAACATTACGTTATTAGTGTTGAGGTTATTACATTCTGATAAAAACGGTCCCTTAAATTGTGAAATCTCAGAAAATGGCTAGAAGAGGAGCTCTTAAGTAAGGTATGTACCACTTTCTTTCAACTGAATACGCTTTGCATTCATCTTCTTCTCAAATATCTCAAAGAAGTTTTCCCTTCCGGAATCTGCATTGAGATAGACCCATGTCACGCCAATACACATGCAAACACTTAAAACAAGAAGGTGATATGCAATCAGATCAAGAAGGAAGATATCAGTGCTGATGATATTATTTCCTTGAATTTATGGTATTTTAGGGGATAACCACAATGATCAAATGACTTCTAGTTGATTCTTCCAGGACATAAACAAAGTGTTGGGACAAAACTAGGAGGTTCAAATAAAAGCTTTAAAACAAGAAAATTATGCTAATCATCCAAACAAGTTTAACTAGATTGAGTTTACACAAACACAAACTACGGTGCCGTACAACTTCATCAAATAAAAAAATTCGGTGTTGTAAAATCACTTCATTCAGTAAATGTTAACCATTATTCACGTTCACAACTGTACCGCTATCCCTTTACACATGCAAACCATTTCCACAATCATTTTATGCACCTTGAATTTGATTAAGTGGGAGGCAAGGGTGGACACAAGTGAAGGAAACTGTTTTAATCAAAATAATACTTCTGAGTTCTGAGTTCAAAAGATTTTGAAATGGAGTTAAGATTTGGACATTGAAAAGCAGATCCTGGAAAAAATTCAGAAGTGCATCCATTTTCTTTATCCTATTTGATGATCATGAGTTGCTTAAAACTTATTCCTTTCATCACTAACTTTATAGTCCAACAATTTTCTCATGCACTCTACTTCAGCTGCAAAGATCTTTTCCTCACTGCGCCTTCCTTACCTTTTATGCGAATTGACTCTAGGAGAGTGCCTTTTAATTAATATAGGCTACCTCCCACGACAGTTTAAGTTAACCAACAAAACATTAAACGATGTTTTGTTTGGTTGGTTGCTAGAAAGGCTTGTTTAACACAGGATAATTTGAGGAGAAGGGGAATATCTTTGTGCTCTAGATGTCACTTGTGCGGAAGGGAGGAAGAAACCAACAGTCACCTTTTTCTGCACTGTTTGGTGACTGTTCAGGTTTGGAACATATTTATAGCACTAACGGGAATTCAATGGGTCATGCCCAACAGCACCATGGAAATGTTGTCATGCTGGGACAAGGGGAGAAGATTTGTAAGTGAGAAGAAGAGATGGGGTATGATTCCTGCATGCATATGGTGGACGCTTTGGAACGAGAGGAATTCAAGATGTTTTGAAGACAATGCTAACTCAATTCAGAAGATTAAAATGAATTGCCTACTGCTTTTTCATTTTTGGTGTAAACTGGAATACATAGAGGACTCAGAAGCTATAATAGATGTTCTTGGGTCTTTGTAAGAAGATAAATTGATGTATATTTTTGGTTATTCCCAATGTAATTATGGCATGCACAGCCTTTGTGCTTTTGAATATAGCAAACTGTTATCATCTCAAAAAAAAACATTAGACGATCATATGTTTTTTTTTAATAAGGTTGATAATTTTATTAATATGGGATAACTCTCTACCAAAAGGTAAAGAACCTACACAAGAATAGA
The DNA here is from genome assembly GCA_005239505.1 of Nicotiana paniculata. NCBI lineage: Eukaryota > Viridiplantae > Streptophyta > Magnoliopsida > Solanales > Solanaceae > Nicotiana > Nicotiana paniculata. Next base: position 5,170 of record ML331138.1, on the reverse strand, counting down.
GATCACATGTGTTTGACAACATAATAGAAGATCACTTAATAAATTAAACTAGTACACAAAAGATATACAAAATGGGGCGGAAGTGTGAAATGAATCAACAATAAAAGATTAATGCTCTTCCACGTTTCTAGTTTATGAGATTAAGGTTCAGGCTAGTAAAAAAGTTGTATCCCTTTTGTTTTTTTGGGTCAGATTCTTTAACAACACATTAGTCTAACTGAAAACTGAAATTAGTTTCTTCTTTGATGATCTGTCCAGTGAATTGAAGGGGGGGGGGGGGGGCCCATGTCCAGAAAAAGATAAATTTTAGAAGGGAGACCCAAAAGGTGGACCAAAACACATTACATCATTGCAACAGGAAATTCCATTTTGGAGTTCAGCAAATTTTTCCAGCCAACGAGCTATGCATCTCGCTACAACAGAAATTACACAACAGTTACAAGAAGAGATTCACCAGAATGTCAGACTACAGAACCTAAAAGATTTCCTCCACTTTTATACTAAGGGTGAAAGATCAACAGGAACGCAGCCGGCCTATCCTAAGCTAATGTCTTCACGACCTGAACTACTACAGTGAACTTTTACAGGAAGATGGCTCCTATTAACTAATAACATTTATAGACTTGTCTTGGTACAATTATTCAAAATGCACGAGCCTCTTCATCATAGAAATTCCTCCCTTCAACAAATCCACCAATACTTGCCGCTGAAACTCTCACCTATAGATGAAAAGGACCTTGTTGTCAAAATCAAAATCATTATTTTGACCTAAATGTTCTATTTTCATCAAAGGCAGGGAGAAGTGACTAAGAGGTGCTGGTGATAAGGGTTTTAGTCAATATAACAGGGACATACCATGAAGGACAATGGTTGCTCATTTCAACAAAGCTTTTGCATATCATGATGGAAAATCCCCTTCAATCGCTCCCTCACCTGTCAATTACCCACCAAGCTTCACATGAGTAATAAAAACCCCAAGTTTATTGCAGTCTCTGATCTGCTTGAAATATAAGAGGTGCTAATGGTCCAAAAACAGAATACTATTCTTTCATTTAGCACAAAACCAGAGAGATATTCTTAGTTAAATTCCTATTCTTAAGACGAAAAGCAATATCATTCAACCCCAAAAAAGAAAAAGAAAGAAAGAGAGAGAGAGAGAGAGAGAAAAGGCAGTGGGTGGGTTTTTGTTGTATTCTCATAGCTTGTTGCTTTCCTCTTAATCAATAGTGTAAAACTACCACTCACCTTAGATAAATAATAAACAAGGAAACAATGTCAGGCAGCTATTTAAATCGCTCTCCAAAAAATGGTCCGGAGTTACTATAGGTTCTTGTAAATCAACTGTGGCGACCTAAAGCTAAGCATGGTCACTACCAAAGTGGAGGAACCTTTAGATGGTAGGAAGATTAAACACCAAAAAGATATATAGCAAGTCTGCAACTGCTCTGGCAGAATCTTTCACAAACATGCAACCATTGAAGATGTTCTATGCACAATCCATTTCCTTAGTATAGCACCCTGTCCAGCATTTGAAGTGTTAATTTTACATATACACCTACAGTTCCAATAATGCTAGTCAGAGAAAGTTAGTTCAAGCACAATCCACATTTGGAGATTTTCAATGAGATCGTTATGCTAATGATACAACATGTAAAATGCAACAGTACAATTGGAAGCAGATCAAATCAATTATAAAGAAACTGCTAACCTCGAACATTAGATGTGAACCCGCAAGTAGTCAAATGCTTAGCAAGGGCCTCCCCTATCTGCTTTTGCCAATTTGGTACAACCTTCGCGTCAGATACTGGCCACACTATTGCTGTCTCCGTCGTAAGATTTACAGTTGCAGAAGAAACTTGTGGCTGTTGATAAAGAAATTCATAATATCAAGTGAAAGAAATACGAATAAGGAAATAGAAAACAAGTGAACTAGGAATACATGTTATAGAAGAAAAGGCTAGCTAAACACATAAATATCTGTAAATTATGCAATTTATGCACTCCAAAAATCATAGACAACTGAACTGTTCTTGGGATATTCGGACTTCTAACTCAGTGGTTACGAAGTACCACCGCACCCACTTTTCCTTTGTGATAATGAATGCAGACTTAGTTCATAAGAGAGAGAGAGAGAAAGTGTGTGTGTGTTTAATTTAAACTATATATAGAGAGGGTTGAGTCCACAATGTGGATCCACCCATGGTTGGGAAAATTAAACACTCTAGGCCAAGTAAGACGAGTATTTTTTTAGCTTTTCTATTGGTACTGAGAGCTAATAATTCTGTTGATGCAATCAACCATTTTCATATTACATAAGGAACCAAACAGTCCAAAAAAAGAACAGAGATAGCTCCTCCTTTAGTCCGAAAGCGAACCTTGTACTCAATCTACTGCAGTATTTTTGGGCTATATAGCATGAACATGAAATCATAATTGAAGAGAAGAATCTGTATTTTGAATACTTACTTGACTTTCTAAAATTCTCTTCACGCTCGCAGCACAGCCGCCACATGTCATTCCCTGGAAACGTGCACACACAAATTTGAGGAATATTCAATGTCAATATAAATATTGCATTATCTACAACGAGTAGCTTACGGTAACATCGAGGATAATGACGTCAGAGGACAAAGCGGATACATCTTCACTCGTTTCAGCAACAACACTAGGATTTTCCTTCCCGCCGTCTGTCGCACCACCTCCATTGCCCCCTCCGCCACCGCCACTACCACCGGAGCCATCATTTCCTCCACTGCCAGCTGCAAACGAAGCCGCAGAGCCAGAAACGCTCCGCAAATCCTTCCGAACCGGGCGCAAGTTCGCCGCTGCCAAGCTCTTCGACAACAAAACCGGTCCGAACCGGTTCAAACGTGGAACCTCACCGTTACATACGGCTCGAAGATGGAGCCGAGCGAGTTGACTCAGCAGTACAAAGTGAGTCGGCCGAGTAGAAAAATGGCGGTGAAGTTGAGAAATTAAAGGAGTGCAATTGCAATTAAGAGTTCTCGATGCACCCAAACGAGAAATTGCCGCCGGCGATGTCAATAGTGAAGACTCCATTGTAGATCTTCGACTGAGCTACCAGCAAAAGAACTCCCTCTGCAGTAACGTGATTTATACGTAACGGATTACTGGCAGTAGTATGGCTGTGGCTTTATCACCTTTTACTGCCTCATCAGTTCTCTTCGGATTATGAAGCAGTAGCAGAACGCCAGAACGGGCGTGAAAGCGAAATAAAACTTGTTTAGGGGTAAATCGGTAATTATAAAACATGAATTCAATTAGCGGTAGGTGGCGTTCCCACCTACTTCTCTATCCTTTTTATTACTGGACTAATCTATCTCTTTTAATAGAGTACGTTTTCTGAAGATTCTTTTTTTCCGTTGCTCTCAAGTTATATTTTGAGATGTTTTGATTTTTTAAATATACTTATGTCTATTTGGCAAATCATTCCCAATAAATATACAAACACTTTCTCAAAAAATGTATTATTCGTTCCAAAACGGGCGCTTGAGTGATTTTACCAAAAAATTATGATAGACTTAAGTGTGAGCGTTCGAGCCATTTGGATTAGACATGAAAGTTTTGATTTTGGATTTTTTGATTTTTTGACAATCCAAATCCAATTCAAATAAGCATTAATTGATCGAGTTTTTTAAGTTCGATCTTGAAGTAATCGGTTTGAATATTTCAAATTTTTAATTTTGAGCCTATAAGTTGATATGTTTCTTCTTGTTTATAAAAATGAATATTCTAATGAAGTTCTAATTAATAGTTTCATTACTTTTCTTGACAATTGTAGCCTTGTAGGTAATCAATGTCTTTTCTCGTGTAATATATACTACTCATTCCGTTTTAATTTAAGTGAGTCTATTTCTTTTTTAGTCTTTATCAAAATTAATAATCAATTTCTATATTTGAAAGCTTTTTACTTTATCCAATGATCTATAATCACACAAATTATATGTGTCTCATTTTATATCATAAATTTTAAAAAAATTTAAATAAAATTTCGTACTTAATCAAATAAGTTCACATATACGAGGACGGAAAGAGAAATATTTACTCTAAAAATTAGCGTAAACAAGCACGTGATAAACATGGATGTTGGTCATATCACCAGCCCTCCAATGGGTCTTTGTGCGTATCCTTCGACTTTGCTCGTTTTTCAAGTGGACTGGGGACCATGGATAGGAAAGGAGAAAGAGAAAATAAAAAAAATAAAAATGAAACATGAGATCAAGGTAAGTTAAGTTATACTTCCTCATTTCAATTTAAATAATACACTTTTCTTATTAGTTTGTTAAAAAATATGACATAATTATATATTTGGAAGCAATTTAACTTTAAACTTTACGTTTTACCCACTTTACTCTTAATGTGAAGCTTTTATAACCACACAAATATCATGACCTCTTAAGCTTTTAGGACCACATATTTCAAAAGTTTCTTTTTATTCTTAAACTTTGTGTAAGTCAAACTACACCATCTAAATTGTAATGGATAGACTATTACCGGAATACAATTAAATCAACTACAACAATAGCAAACTCAGTGTAATCTCATAAATGAGATCTGAGGAGGGTAGTGTATACGCAGACCTTACCCCTACCTTATAAAGATAGAGATGCTATTTTCGATAGACTATCGGCTCAAGGAACAATAGAGATAAGATAAAGCAACCAAGTAGCAAACAATGGTGACAACAATGTAATATGGTGACAAGCGCGAATTACACTACAACAACAACAACCGCATCATGTAATAACAAAGAACCATGACTAAGATAGTACAAAAATAGTCTTACGACTACTGGTAAGCCTAGAAGGAACACACTGGTAACTGTCAACCTACAACCCTAATCCTCGACCTCTACACCTTCCTATCATGTGTCATATCCTCGGTAAGTTGAAGCAATGACATGTCCTGCCTAATAATCTCTCCCCAATACTTCTTAAGCCTACCTCTTCCCTTCCTCAGACCCGTCATGGACAACTCCTCACGCCTCCTGACCGGTGCATTTATGTCTCTTCTCTTCACATGCCCGAACCATCTCAACCTTGAGTCTCGCAATTTATCCTCCACAGATGCCACTCATACCTTGCCCCTAATTGTCACACCTCCTTTTTCACCGGGTAAGGGTAATAAGGGAGTTTTTCCACTTTAAGTG